>JACWIL010000032.1:0-81904 GCA_018132145.1 Boehmeria nivea var. tenacissima | reverse complement strand
ATGTCTTAGAGACTCGTTTGGAGCGCCAACAAGCCTTATAAGGTAACTTTGCACAAAAACTAAGTCTTCGTAACTAGTTTTCCCTAAATCGAGCCTTTAGATTGGTTTTTAGCTCCGAAGTGAATCTAGCGAAGTTGTTTAGGTCCTAAATGTGTTTTTCAATGTAATATATTATAATAAGTCTTAGGGACTCATTTTGAGATCCAACAACACTTAAAAACTCACCTCGCGCAAAAACTAAGTCCTTATACTAGTTTTGCCTAAATCGAGCCTTTCAATGGGTATTTTGGCTCCGAAGTGACTCTAGCAAAATTGTTTTGATCCTAAATCAGTATTTGAACATATAATATATTAAAATAATTCGTAGGGACTCATTTTGAGTTCCAACAACACTTATAAACTCGCCTCGCGCAAAAACTAAGTCCTTATAACTAGTTTTGCCTAAATTGAGCTCTAAAATGGGTATTTTGGATCCGAAGTAACTCTAGCAAAGTTGTTGCGATCCCAAATCAGTATTTGAACATATAATACATTAATATAATTCATAGGGACTCATTTTGAGCTCCAACAACACTTAAAAACTCACGTCGCTCAAAAACTAGGTCCTTATAACTTGTTTTGCCTAAATCGAACTTTTAAACGGGTTTTTTGGCTCCGCATTAACTCTAGCAAACTAATTTTGATCCTAAATGAGTATTTGAACATATAATATATTATAATAAGTCTTAGAGACTCGTTTGGAGCTCCAACAAGCCTTATAAGGTAACTTCGCACAAAACTAAGTCTTCGTAACTAGTTTTCCCTAAATCGAGCCTTTAGATTGGTTTTTAGCTCCGAAGTGAATCTAGCGAAGTTGTTTAGGTCCTAAATGTGTTTTTTAATATAATATATTACAATAAGTCTTAGGGACTAATTTTGAGATCCAACAACACTTAAAAACTCACCTCGCGCAAAAACTAAGTCCTTATAATAGTTTTGCCTAAATCGAGCCTTTCAATGGTATTTTGGCTCCGAAGTGACTCTAGCAAAATTGTTTTGATCCTAAATCAGTATTTGAACATATAATATATTAAAATAATTCGTAGGGACTCATTTTGAGTTCCAACAACACTTATAAACTCACCTCGCGCAAAAACTAAGTCCTTATAACTAGTTTCTCCTAAATTGAGCTCTAAAATGGGTATTTTGGATCCGAAGTGACTCTAGCAAAGTTGTTGCGATCCCAAATCAGTATTTGAACATATAATACATTAATATAATTCATAGGGACTCATTTTGAGCGCCAGCAACACTTAAAAACTCACGTCGCTCAAAAACTAAGTCCTTATAACATGTTTTGCCTAAATCGAGCTTTTAAACGGGTTTTCTGGCTCCGAATTAACTCTAGCAAACTAATTTTGATCCTAAATGAGTATTTGAACATATAATATATTATAATAAGTCTTAGAGACTCGTTTGGAGCGCCAACAAGCCTTATAAGGTAACTTTGCACAAAAAATAAGTCTTCGTAACTAGTTTTCCCTAAATCGAGCCTTTAGATTGGTTTTTAGCTCCGAAGTGAATCTAGCGAAGTTGTTTAGGTCCTAAATGTGTTTTTCAATGTAATATATTATAATAAGTCTTAGGGACTCATTTTGAGATCCAACAACACTTAAAAACTCACCTCGCGCAAAAACTAAGTCCTTATACTAGTTTTGCCTAAATCGAGCCTTTCAATGGGTATTTTGGCTCCGAAGTGACTCTAGCAAAATTGTTTTGATCCTAAATCAGTATTTGAACATATAATATATTAAAATAATTCGTAGGGACTCATTTTGAGTTCCAACAACACTTATAAACTCGCCTCGCGCAAAAACTAAGTCCTTATAACTAGTTTTGCCTAAATTGAGCTCTAAAATGGGTATTTTGGATCCGAAGTAACTCTAGCAAAGTTGTTGCGATCCCAAATCAGTATTTGAACATATAATACATTAATATAATTCATAGGGACTCATTTTGAGCTCCAACAACACTTAAAAACTCACGTCGCTCAAAAACTAGGTCCTTATAACTTGTTTTGCCTAAATCGAACTTTTAAACGGGTTTTTTGGCTCCGCATTAACTCTAGCAAACTAATTTTGATCCTAAATGAGTATTTGAACATATAATATATTATAATAAGTCTTAGAGACTCGTTTGGAGCTCCAACAAGCCTTATAAGGTAACTTCGCACAAAACTAAGTCTTCGTAACTAGTTTTCCCTAAATCGAGCCTTTAGATTGGTTTTTAGCTCCGAAGTGAATCTAGCGAAGTTGTTTAGGTCCTAAATGTGTTTTTTAATATAATATATTACAATAAGTCTTAGGGACTAATTTTGAGATCCAACAACACTTAAAAACTCACCTCGCGCAAAAACTAAGTCCTTATAATAGTTTTGCCTAAATCGAGCCTTTCAATGGTATTTTGGCTCCGAAGTGACTCTAGCAAAATTGTTTTGATCCTAAATCAGTATTTGAACATATAATATATTAAAATAATTCGTAGGGACTCATTTTGAGTTCCAACAACACTTATAAACTCACCTCGCGCAAAAACTAAGTCCTTATAACTAGTTTCTCCTAAATTGAGCTCTAAAATGGGTATTTTGGATCCGAAGTGACTCTAGCAAAGTTGTTGCGATCCCAAATCAGTATTTGAACATATAATACATTAATATAATTCATAGGGACTCATTTTGAGCGCCAGCAACACTTAAAAACTCACGTCGCTCAAAAACTAAGTCCTTATAACATGTTTTGCCTAAATCGAGCTTTTAAACGGGTTTTCTGGCTCCGAATTAACTCTAGCAAACTAATTTTGATCCTAAATGAGTATTTGAACATATAATATATTATAATAAGTCTTAGAGACTCGTTTGGAGCGCCAACAAGCCTTATAAGGTAACTTTGCACAAAAAATAAGTCTTCGTAACTAGTTTTCCCTAAATCGAGCCTTTAGATTGGTTTTTAGCTCCGAAGTGAATCTAGCGAAGTTGTTTAGGTCCTAAATGTGTTTTTCAATGTAATATATTATAATAAGTCTTAGGGACTCATTTTGAGATCCAACAACACTTAAAAACTCACCTCGCGCAAAAACTAAGTCCTTATACTAGTTTTGCCTAAATCGAGCCTTTCAATGGGTATTTTGGCTCCGAAGTGACTCTAGCAAAATTGTTTTGATCCTAAATCAGTATTTGAACATATAATATATTAAAATAATTCGTAGGGACTCATTTTGAGTTCCAACAACACTTATAAACTCGCCTCGCGCAAAAACTAAGTCCTTATAACTAGTTTTGCCTAAATTGAGCTCTAAAATGGGTATTTTGGATCCGAAGTAACTCTAGCAAAGTTGTTGCGATCCCAAATCAGTATTTGAACATATAATACATTAATATAATTCATAGGGACTCATTTTGAGCTCCAACAACACTTAAAAACTCACGTCGCTCAAAAACTAGGTCCTTATAACTTGTTTTGCCTAAATCGAACTTTTAAACGGGTTTTTTGGCTCCGCATTAACTCTAGCAAACTAATTTTGATCCTAAATGAGTATTTGAACATATAATATATTATAATAAGTCTTAGAGACTCGTTTGGAGCTCCAACAAGCCTTATAAGGTAACTTCGCACAAAACTAAGTCTTCGTAACTAGTTTTCCCTAAATCGAGCCTTTAGATTGGTTTTTAGCTCCGAAGTGAATCTAGCGAAGTTGTTTAGGTCCTAAATGTGTTTTTTAATATAATATATTACAATAAGTCTTAGGGACTAATTTTGAGATCCAACAACACTTAAAAACTCACCTCGCGCAAAAACTAAGTCCTTATAATAGTTTTGCCTAAATCGAGCCTTTCAATGGTATTTTGGCTCCGAAGTGACTCTAGCAAAATTGTTTTGATCCTAAATCAGTATTTGAACATATAATATATTAAAATAATTCGTAGGGACTCATTTTGAGTTCCAACAACACTTATAAACTCACCTCGCGCAAAAACTAAGTCCTTATAACTAGTTTCTCCTAAATTGAGCTCTAAAATGGGTATTTTGGATCCGAAGTGACTCTAGCAAAGTTGTTGCGATCCCAAATCAGTATTTGAACATATAATACATTAATATAATTCATAGGGACTCATTTTGAGCGCCAGCAACACTTAAAAACTCACGTCGCTCAAAAACTAAGTCCTTATAACATGTTTTGCCTAAATCGAGCTTTTAAACGGGTTTTCTGGCTCCGAATTAACTCTAGCAAACTAATTTTGATCCTAAATGAGTATTTGAACATATAATATATTATAATAAGTCTTAGAGACTCGTTTGGAGCGCCAACAAGCCTTATAAGGTAACTTTGCACAAAAAATAAGTCTTCGTAACTAGTTTTCCCTAAATCGAGCCTTTAGATTGGTTTTTAGCTCCGAAGTGAATCTAGCGAAGTTGTTTAGGTCCTAAATGTGTTTTTCAATGTAATATATTATAATAAGTCTTAGGGACTCATTTTGAGATCCAACAACACTTAAAAACTCACCTCGCGCAAAAACTAAGTCCTTATACTAGTTTTGCCTAAATCGAGCCTTTCAATGGGTATTTTGGCTCCGAAGTGACTCTAGCAAAATTGTTTTGATCCTAAATCAGTATTTGAACATATAATATATTAAAATAATTCGTAGGGACTCATTTTGAGTTCCAACAACACTTATAAACTCGCCTCGCGCAAAAACTAAGTCCTTATAACTAGTTTTGCCTAAATTGAGCTCTAAAATGGGTATTTTGGATCCGAAGTAACTCTAGCAAAGTTGTTGCGATCCCAAATCAGTATTTGAACATATAATACATTAATATAATTCATAGGGACTCATTTTGAGCTCCAACAACACTTAAAAACTCACGTCGCTCAAAAACTAGGTCCTTATAACTTGTTTTGCCTAAATCGAACTTTTAAACGGGTTTTTTGGCTCCGCATTAACTCTAGCAAACTAATTTTGATCCTAAATGAGTATTTGAACATATAATATATTATAATAAGTCTTAGAGACTCGTTTGGAGCTCCAACAAGCCTTATAAGGTAACTTCGCACAAAACTAAGTCTTCGTAACTAGTTTTCCCTAAATCGAGCCTTTAGATTGGTTTTTAGCTCCGAAGTGAATCTAGCGAAGTTGTTTAGGTCCTAAATGTGTTTTTTAATATAATATATTACAATAAGTCTTAGGGACTAATTTTGAGATCCAACAACACTTAAAAACTCACCTCGCGCAAAAACTAAGTCCTTATAATAGTTTTGCCTAAATCGAGCCTTTCAATGGTATTTTGGCTCCGAAGTGACTCTAGCAAAATTGTTTTGATCCTAAATCAGTATTTGAACATATAATATATTAAAATAATTCGTAGGGACTCATTTTGAGTTCCAACAACACTTATAAACTCACCTCGCGCAAAAACTAAGTCCTTATAACTAGTTTCTCCTAAATTGAGCTCTAAAATGGGTATTTTGGATCCGAAGTGACTCTAGCAAAGTTGTTGCGATCCCAAATCAGTATTTGAACATATAATACATTAATATAATTCATAGGGACTCATTTTGAGCGCCAGCAACACTTAAAAACTCACGTCGCTCAAAAACTAAGTCCTTATAACATGTTTTGCCTAAATCGAGCTTTTAAACGGGTTTTCTGGCTCCGAATTAACTCTAGCAAACTAATTTTGATCCTAAATGAGTATTTGAACATATAATATATTATAATAAGTCTTAGAGACTCGTTTGGAGCGCCAACAAGCCTTATAAGGTAACTTTGCACAAAAAATAAGTCTTCGTAACTAGTTTTCCCTAAATCGAGCCTTTAGATTGGTTTTTAGCTCCGAAGTGAATCTAGCGAAGTTGTTTAGGTCCTAAATGTGTTTTTCAATGTAATATATTATAATAAGTCTTAGGGACTCATTTTGAGATCCAACAACACTTAAAAACTCACCTCGCGCAAAAACTAAGTCCTTATACTAGTTTTGCCTAAATCGAGCCTTTCAATGGGTATTTTGGCTCCGAAGTGACTCTAGCAAAATTGTTTTGATCCTAAATCAGTATTTGAACATATAATATATTAAAATAATTCGTAGGGACTCATTTTGAGTTCCAACAACACTTATAAACTCGCCTCGCGCAAAAACTAAGTCCTTATAACTAGTTTTGCCTAAATTGAGCTCTAAAATGGGTATTTTGGATCCGAAGTAACTCTAGCAAAGTTGTTGCGATCCCAAATCAGTATTTGAACATATAATACATTAATATAATTCATAGGGACTCATTTTGAGCTCCAACAACACTTAAAAACTCACGTCGCTCAAAAACTAGGTCCTTATAACTTGTTTTGCCTAAATCGAACTTTTAAACGGGTTTTTTGGCTCCGCATTAACTCTAGCAAACTAATTTTGATCCTAAATGAGTATTTGAACATATAATATATTATAATAAGTCTTAGAGACTCGTTTGGAGCTCCAACAAGCCTTATAAGGTAACTTCGCACAAAACTAAGTCTTCGTAACTAGTTTTCCCTAAATCGAGCCTTTAGATTGGTTTTTAGCTCCGAAGTGAATCTAGCGAAGTTGTTTAGGTCCTAAATGTGTTTTTTAATATAATATATTACAATAAGTCTTAGGGACTAATTTTGAGATCCAACAACACTTAAAAACTCACCTCGCGCAAAAACTAAGTCCTTATAATAGTTTTGCCTAAATCGAGCCTTTCAATGGTATTTTGGCTCCGAAGTGACTCTAGCAAAATTGTTTTGATCCTAAATCAGTATTTGAACATATAATATATTAAAATAATTCGTAGGGACTCATTTTGAGTTCCAACAACACTTATAAACTCACCTCGCGCAAAAACTAAGTCCTTATAACTAGTTTCTCCTAAATTGAGCTCTAAAATGGGTATTTTGGATCCGAAGTGACTCTAGCAAAGTTGTTGCGATCCCAAATCAGTATTTGAACATATAATACATTAATATAATTCATAGGGACTCATTTTGAGCGCCAGCAACACTTAAAAACTCACGTCGCTCAAAAACTAAGTCCTTATAACATGTTTTGCCTAAATCGAGCTTTTAAACGGGTTTTCTGGCTCCGAATTAACTCTAGCAAACTAATTTTGATCCTAAATGAGTATTTGAACATATAATATATTATAATAAGTCTTAGAGACTCGTTTGGAGCGCCAACAAGCCTTATAAGGTAACTTTGCACAAAAAATAAGTCTTCGTAACTAGTTTTCCCTAAATCGAGCCTTTAGATTGGTTTTTAGCTCCGAAGTGAATCTAGCGAAGTTGTTTAGGTCCTAAATGTGTTTTTCAATGTAATATATTATAATAAGTCTTAGGGACTCATTTTGAGATCCAACAACACTTAAAAACTCACCTCGCGCAAAAACTAAGTCCTTATACTAGTTTTGCCTAAATCGAGCCTTTCAATGGGTATTTTGGCTCCGAAGTGACTCTAGCAAAATTGTTTTGATCCTAAATCAGTATTTGAACATATAATATATTAAAATAATTCGTAGGGACTCATTTTGAGTTCCAACAACACTTATAAACTCGCCTCGCGCAAAAACTAAGTCCTTATAACTAGTTTTGCCTAAATTGAGCTCTAAAATGGGTATTTTGGATCCGAAGTAACTCTAGCAAAGTTGTTGCGATCCCAAATCAGTATTTGAACATATAATACATTAATATAATTCATAGGGACTCATTTTGAGCTCCAACAACACTTAAAAACTCACGTCGCTCAAAAACTAGGTCCTTATAACTTGTTTTGCCTAAATCGAGCTTTTAAACGGGTTTTTTGGCTCCGCATTAACTCTAGCAAACTAATTTTGATCCTAAATGAGTATTTG
Source organism: Boehmeria nivea var. tenacissima (assembly GCA_018132145.1). Classification (NCBI taxonomy): domain Eukaryota; kingdom Viridiplantae; phylum Streptophyta; class Magnoliopsida; order Rosales; family Urticaceae; genus Boehmeria; species Boehmeria nivea. The sequence goes on along the minus strand of JACWIL010000032.1, from coordinate 74,014 downwards.
AACATATAATATATTATAATAAGTCTTAGAGACTCGTTTGGAGCTCCAACAAGCCTTATAAGGTAACTTCGCACAAAACTAAGTCTTCGTAACTAGTTTTCCCTAAATCGAGCCTTTAGATTGGTTTTTAGCTCCGAAGTGAATCTAGCGAAGTTGTTTAGGTCCTAAATGTGTTTTTTAATATAATATATTACAATAAGTCTTAGGGACTAATTTTGAGATCCAACAACACTTAAAAACTCACCTCGCGCAAAAACTAAGTCCTTATAATAGTTTTGCCTAAATCGAGCCTTTCAATGGGTATTTTGGCTCCGAAGTGACTCTAGCAAAATTGTTTTGATCCTAAATCAGTATTTGAACATATAATATATTAAAATAATTCGTAGGGACTCATTTTGAGTTCCAACAACACTTATAAACTCGCCTCGCGCAAAAACTAAGTCCTTATAACTAGTTTTGCCTAAATTGAGCTCTAAAATGGGTATTTTGGATCCGAAGTAACTCTAGCAAAGTTGTTGCGATCCCAAATCAGTATTTGAACATATAATACATTAATATAATTCATAGGGACTCATTTTGAGCTCCAACAACACTTAAAAACTCACGTCGCTCAAAAACTAGGTCCTTATAACTTGTTTTGCCTAAATCGAGCTTTTAAACGGGTTTTTTGGCTCCGCATTAACTCTAGCAAACTAATTTTGATCCTAAATGAGTATTTGAACATATAATATATTATAATAAGTCTTAGAGACTCGTTTGGAGCTCCAACAAGCCTTATAAGGTAACTTCGCACAAAACTAAGTCTTCGTAACTAGTTTTCCCTAAATCGAGCCTTTAGATTGGTTTTTAGCTCCGAAGTGAATCTAGCGAAGTTGTTTAGGTCCTAAATGTGTTTTTTAATATAATATATTACAATAAGTCTTAGGGACTAATTTTGAGATCCAACAACACTTAAAAACTCACCTCGCGCAAAAACTAAGTCCTTATAATAGTTTTGCCTAAATCGAGCCTTTCAATGGTATTTTGGCTCCGAAGTGACTCTAGCAAAATTGTTTTGATCCTAAATCAGTATTTGAACATATAATATATTAAAATAATTCGTAGGGACTCATTTTGAGTTCCAACAACACTTATAAACTCACCTCGCGCAAAAACTAAGTCCTTATAACTAGTTTCTCCTAAATTGAGCTCTAAAATGGGTATTTTGGATCCGAAGTGACTCTAGCAAAGTTGTTGCGATCCCAAATCAGTATTTGAACATATAATACATTAATATAATTCATAGGGACTCATTTTGAGCGCCAGCAACACTTAAAAACTCACGTCGCTCAAAAACTAAGTCCTTATAACATGTTTTGCCTAAATCGAGCTTTTAAACGGGTTTTCTGGCTCCGAATTAACTCTAGCAAACTAATTTTGATCCTAAATGAGTATTTGAACATATAATATATTATAATAAGTCTTAGAGACTCGTTTGGAGCGCCAACAAGCCTTATAAGGTAACTTTGCACAAAAAATAAGTCTTCGTAACTAGTTTTCCCTAAATCGAGCCTTTAGATTGGTTTTTAGCTCCGAAGTGAATCTAGCGAAGTTGTTTAGGTCCTAAATGTGTTTTTCAATGTAATATATTATAATAAGTCTTAGGGACTCATTTTGAGATCCAACAACACTTAAAAACTCACCTCGCGCAAAAACTAAGTCCTTATACTAGTTTTGCCTAAATCGAGCCTTTCAATGGGTATTTTGGCTCCGAAGTGACTCTAGCAAAATTGTTTTGATCCTAAATCAGTATTTGAACATATAATATATTAAAATAATTCGTAGGGACTCATTTTGAGTTCCAACAACACTTATAAACTCGCCTCGCGCAAAAACTAAGTCCTTATAACTAGTTTTGCCTAAATTGAGCTCTAAAATGGGTATTTTGGATCCGAAGTAACTCTAGCAAAGTTGTTGCGATCCCAAATCAGTATTTGAACATATAATACATTAATATAATTCATAGGGACTCATTTTGAGCTCCAACAACACTTAAAAACTCACGTCGCTCAAAAACTAGGTCCTTATAACTTGTTTTGCCTAAATCGAGCTTTTAAACGGGTTTTTTGGCTCCGCATTAACTCTAGCAAACTAATTTTGATCCTAAATGAGTATTTGAACATATAATATATTATAATAAGTCTTAGAGACTCGTTTGGAGCTCCAACAAGCCTTATAAGGTAACTTCGCACAAAACTAAGTCTTCGTAACTAGTTTTCCCTAAATCGAGCCTTTAGATTGGTTTTTAGCTCCGAAGTGAATCTAGCGAAGTTGTTTAGGTCCTAAATGTGTTTTTTAATATAATATATTACAATAAGTCTTAGGGACTAATTTTGAGATCCAACAACACTTAAAAACTCACCTCGCGCAAAAACTAAGTCCTTATAATAGTTTTGCCTAAATCGAGCCTTTCAATGGTATTTTGGCTCCGAAGTGACTCTAGCAAAATTGTTTTGATCCTAAATCAGTATTTGAACATATAATATATTAAAATAATTCGTAGGGACTCATTTTGAGTTCCAACAACACTTATAAACTCACCTCGCGCAAAAACTAAGTCCTTATAACTAGTTTCTCCTAAATTGAGCTCTAAAATGGGTATTTTGGATCCGAAGTGACTCTAGCAAAGTTGTTGCGATCCCAAATCAGTATTTGAACATATAATACATTAATATAATTCATAGGGACTCATTTTGAGCGCCAGCAACACTTAAAAACTCACGTCGCTCAAAAACTAAGTCCTTATAACATGTTTTGCCTAAATCGAGCTTTTAAACGGGTTTTCTGGCTCCGAATTAACTCTAGCAAACTAATTTTGATCCTAAATGAGTATTTGAACATATAATATATTATAATAAGTCTTAGAGACTCGTTTGGAGCGCCAACAAGCCTTATAAGGTAACTTTGCACAAAAAATAAGTCTTCGTAACTAGTTTTCCCTAAATCGAGCCTTTAGATTGGTTTTTAGCTCCGAAGTGAATCTAGCGAAGTTGTTTAGGTCCTAAATGTGTTTTTCAATGTAATATATTATAATAAGTCTTAGGGACTCATTTTGAGATCCAACAACACTTAAAAACTCACCTCGCGCAAAAACTAAGTCCTTATACTAGTTTTGCCTAAATCGAGCCTTTCAATGGGTATTTTGGCTCCGAAGTGACTCTAGCAAAATTGTTTTGATCCTAAATCAGTATTTGAACATATAATATATTAAAATAATTCGTAGGGACTCATTTTGAGTTCCAACAACACTTATAAACTCGCCTCGCGCAAAAACTAAGTCCTTATAACTAGTTTTGCCTAAATTGAGCTCTAAAATGGGTATTTTGGATCCGAAGTGACTCTAGCAAAGTTGTTGCGATCCCAAATCAGTATTTGAACATATAATACATTAATATAATTCATAGGGACTCATTTTGAGCTCCAACAACACTTAAAAACTCACGTCGCTCAAAAACTAGGTCCTTATAACTTGTTTTGCCTAAATCGAGCTTTTAAACGGGTTTTTTGGCTCCGCATTAACTCTAGCAAACTAATTTTGATCCTAAATGAGTATTTGAACATATAATATATTATAATAAGTCTTAGAGACTCGTTTGGAGCTCCAACAAGCCTTATAAGGTAACTTCGCACAAAACTAAGTCTTCGTAACTAGTTTTCCCTAAATCGAGCCTTTAGATTGGTTTTTAGCTCCGAAGTGAATCTAGCGAAGTTGTTTAGGTCCTAAATGTGTTTTTTAATATAATATATTACAATAAGTCTTAGGGACTAATTTTGAGATCCAACAACACTTAAAAACTCACCTCGCGCAAAAACTAAGTCCTTATAATAGTTTTGCCTAAATCGAGCCTTTCAATGGTATTTTGGCTCCGAAGTGACTCTAGCAAAATTGTTTTGATCCTAAATCAGTATTTGAACATATAATATATTAAAATAATTCGTAGGGACTCATTTTGAGTTCCAACAACACTTATAAACTCACCTCGCGCAAAAACTAAGTCCTTATAACTAGTTTCTCCTAAATTGAGCTCTAAAATGGGTATTTTGGATCCGAAGTGACTCTAGCAAAGTTGTTGCGATCCCAAATCAGTATTTGAACATATAATACATTAATATAATTCATAGGGACTCATTTTGAGCGCCAGCAACACTTAAAAACTCACGTCGCTCAAAAACTAAGTCCTTATAACATGTTTTGCCTAAATCGAGCTTTTAAACGGGTTTTCTGGCTCCGAATTAACTCTAGCAAACTAATTTTGATCCTAAATGAGTATTTGAACATATAATATATTATAATAAGTCTTAGAGACTCGTTTGGAGCGCCAACAAGCCTTATAAGGTAACTTTGCACAAAAAATAAGTCTTCGTAACTAGTTTTCCCTAAATCGAGCCTTTAGATTGGTTTTTAGCTCCGAAGTGAATCTAGCGAAGTTGTTTAGGTCCTAAATGTGTTTTTCAATGTAATATATTATAATAAGTCTTAGGGACTCATTTTGAGATCCAACAACACTTAAAAACTCACCTCGCGCAAAAACTAAGTCCTTATACTAGTTTTGCCTAAATCGAGCCTTTCAATGGGTATTTTGGCTCCGAAGTGACTCTAGCAAAATTGTTTTGATCCTAAATCAGTATTTGAACATATAATATATTAAAATAATTCGTAGGGACTCATTTTGAGTTCCAACAACACTTATAAACTCGCCTCGCGCAAAAACTAAGTCCTTATAACTAGTTTTGCCTAAATTGAGCTCTAAAATGGGTATTTTGGATCCGAAGTAACTCTAGCAAAGTTGTTGCGATCCCAAATCAGTATTTGAACATATAATACATTAATATAATTCATAGGGACTCATTTTGAGCTCCAACAACACTTAAAAACTCACGTCGCTCAAAAACTAGGTCCTTATAACTTGTTTTGCCTAAATCGAGCTTTTAAACGGGTTTTTTGGCTCCGCATTAACTCTAGCAAACTAATTTTGATCCTAAATGAGTATTTGAACATATAATATATTATAATAAGTCTTAGAGACTCGTTTGGAGCTCCAACAAGCCTTATAAGGTAACTTCGCACAAAACTAAGTCTTCGTAACTAGTTTTCCCTAAATCGAGCCTTTAGATTGGTTTTTAGCTCCGAAGTGAATCTAGCGAAGTTGTTTAGGTCCTAAATGTGTTTTTTAATATAATATATTACAATAAGTCTTAGGGACTAATTTTGAGATCCAACAACACTTAAAAACTCACCTCGCGCAAAAACTAAGTCCTTATAATAGTTTTGCCTAAATCGAGCCTTTCAATGGTATTTTGGCTCCGAAGTGACTCTAGCAAAATTGTTTTGATCCTAAATCAGTATTTGAACATATAATATATTAAAATAATTCGTAGGGACTCATTTTGAGTTCCAACAACACTTATAAACTCACCTCGCGCAAAAACTAAGTCCTTATAACTAGTTTCTCCTAAATTGAGCTCTAAAATGGGTATTTTGGATCCGAAGTGACTCTAGCAAAGTTGTTGCGATCCCAAATCAGTATTTGAACATATAATACATTAATATAATTCATAGGGACTCATTTTGAGCGCCAGCAACACTTAAAAACTCACGTCGCTCAAAAACTAAGTCCTTATAACATGTTTTGCCTAAATCGAGCTTTTAAACGGGTTTTCTGGCTCCGAATTAACTCTAGCAAACTAATTTTGATCCTAAATGAGTATTTGAACATATAATATATTATAATAAGTCTTAGAGACTCGTTTGGAGCGCCAACAAGCCTTATAAGGTAACTTTGCACAAAAAATAAGTCTTCGTAACTAGTTTTCCCTAAATCGAGCCTTTAGATTGGTTTTTAGCTCCGAAGTGAATCTAGCGAAGTTGTTTAGGTCCTAAATGTGTTTTTCAATGTAATATATTATAATAAGTCTTAGGGACTCATTTTGAGATCCAACAACACTTAAAAACTCACCTCGCGCAAAAACTAAGTCCTTATACTAGTTTTGCCTAAATCGAGCCTTTCAATGGGTATTTTGGCTCCGAAGTGACTCTAGCAAAATTGTTTTGATCCTAAATCAGTATTTGAACATATAATATATTAAAATAATTCGTAGGGACTCATTTTGAGTTCCAACAACACTTATAAACTCGCCTCGCGCAAAAACTAAGTCCTTATAACTAGTTTTGCCTAAATTGAGCTCTAAAATGGGTATTTTGGATCCGAAGTAACTCTAGCAAAGTTGTTGCGATCCCAAATCAGTATTTGAACATATAATACATTAATATAATTCATAGGGACTCATTTTGAGCTCCAACAACACTTAAAAACTCACGTCGCTCAAAAACTAGGTCCTTATAACTTGTTTTGCCTAAATCGAGCTTTTAAACGGGTTTTTTGGCTCCGCATTAACTCTAGCAAACTAATTTTGATCCTAAATGAGTATTTGAACATATAATATATTATAATAAGTCTTAGAGACTCGTTTGGAGCTCCAACAAGCCTTATAAGGTAACTTCGCACAAAACTAAGTCTTCGTAACTAGTTTTCCCTAAATCGAGCCTTTAGATTGGTTTTTAGCTCCGAAGTGAATCTAGCGAAGTTGTTTAGGTCCTAAATGTGTTTTTTAATATAATATATTACAATAAGTCTTAGGGACTAATTTTGAGATCCAACAACACTTAAAAACTCACCTCGCGCAAAAACTAAGTCCTTATAATAGTTTTGCCTAAATCGAGCCTTTCAATGGTATTTTGGCTCCGAAGTGACTCTAGCAAAATTGTTTTGATCCTAAATCAGTATTTGAACATATAATATATTAAAATAATTCGTAGGGACTCATTTTGAGTTCCAACAACACTTATAAACTCACCTCGCGCAAAAACTAAGTCCTTATAACTAGTTTCTCCTAAATTGAGCTCTAAAATGGGTATTTTGGATCCGAAGTGACTCTAGCAAAGTTGTTGCGATCCCAAATCAGTATTTGAACATATAATACATTAATATAATTCATAGGGACTCATTTTGAGCGCCAGCAACACTTAAAAACTCACGTCGCTCAAAAACTAAGTCCTTATAACATGTTTTGCCTAAATCGAGCTTTTAAACGGGTTTTCTGGCTCCGAATTAACTCTAGCAAACTAATTTTGATCCTAAATGAGTATTTGAACATATAATATATTATAATAAGTCTTAGAGACTCGTTTGGAGCGCCAACAAGCCTTATAAGGTAACTTTGCACAAAAAATAAGTCTTCGTAACTAGTTTTCCCTAAATCGAGCCTTTAGATTGGTTTTTAGCTCCGAAGTGAATCTAGCGAAGTTGTTTAGGTCCTAAATGTGTTTTTCAATGTAATATATTATAATAAGTCTTAGGGACTCATTTTGAGATCCAACAACACTTAAAAACTCACCTCGCGCAAAAACTAAGTCCTTATACTAGTTTTGCCTAAATCGAGCCTTTCAATGGGTATTTTGGCTCCGAAGTGACTCTAGCAAAATTGTTTTGATCCTAAATCAGTATTTGAACATATAATATATTAAAATAATTCGTAGGGACTCATTTTGAGTTCCAACAACACTTATAAACTCGCCTCGCGCAAAAACTAAGTCCTTATAACTAGTTTTGCCTAAATTGAGCTCTAAAATGGGTATTTTGGATCCGAAGTAACTCTAGCAAAGTTGTTGCGATCCCAAATCAGTATTTGAACATATAATACATTAATATAATTCATAGGGACTCATTTTGAGCTCCAACAACACTTAAAAACTCACGTCGCTCAAAAACTAGGTCCTTATAACTTGTTTTGCCTAAATCGAGCTTTTAAACGGGTTTTTTGGCTCCGCATTAACTCTAGCAAACTAATTTTGATCCTAAATGAGTATTTGAACATATAATATATTATAATAAGTCTTAGAGACTCGTTTGGAGCTCCAACAAGCCTTATAAGGTAACTTCGCACAAAACTAAGTCTTCGTAACTAGTTTTCCCTAAATCGAGCCTTTAGATTGGTTTTTAGCTCCGAAGTGAATCTAGCGAAGTTGTTTAGGTCCTAAATGTGTTTTTTAATATAATATATTACAATAAGTCTTAGGGACTAATTTTGAGATCCAACAACACTTAAAAACTCACCTCGCGCAAAAACTAAGTCCTTATAATGGTTTTGCCTAAATCGAGCCTTTCAATGGTATTTTGGCTCCGAAGTGACTCTAGCAAAATTGTTTTGATCCTAAATCAGTATTTGAACATATAATATATTAAAATAATTCGTAGGGACTCATTTTGAGTTCCAACAACACTTATAAACTCACCTCGCGCAAAAACTAAGTCCTTATAACTAGTTTCTCCTAAATTGAGCTCTAAAATGGGTATTTTGGATCCGAAGTGACTCTAGCAAAGTTGTTGCGATCCCAAATCAGTATTTGAACATATAATACATTAATATAATTCATAGGGACTCATTTTGAGCGCCAGCAACACTTAAAAACTCACGTCGCTCAAAAACTAAGTCCTTATAACATGTTTTGCCTAAATCGAGCTTTTAAACGGGTTTTCTGGCTCCGAATTAACTCTAGCAAACTAATTTTGATCCTAAATGAGTATTTGAACATATAATATATTATAATAAGTCTTAGAGACTCGTTTGGAGCGCCAACAAGCCTCATAAGGTAACTTTGCACAAAAAATAAGTCTTCGTAACTAGTTTTCCCTAAATCGAGCCTTTAGATTGGTTTTTAGCTCCGAAGTGAATCTAGCGAAGTTGTTTAGGTCCTAAATGTGTTTTTCAATGTAATATATTATAATAAGTCTTAGGGACTCATTTTGAGATCCAACAACACTTAAAAACTCACCTCGCGCAAAAACTAAGTCCTTATACTAGTTTTGCCTAAATCGAGCCTTTCAATGGGTATTTTGGCTCCGAAGTGACTCTAGCAAAATTGTTTTGATCCTAAATCAGTATTTGAACATATAATATATTAAAATAATTCGTAGGGACTCATTTTGAGTTCCAACAACACTTATAAACTCGCCTCGCGCAAAAACTAAGTCCTTATAACTAGTTTTGCCTAAATTGAGCTCTAAAATGGGTATTTTGGATCCGAAGTAACTCTAGCAAAGTTGTTGCGATCCCAAATCAGTATTTGAACATATAATACATTAATATAATTCATAGGGACTCATTTTGAGCTCCAACAACACTTAAAAACTCACGTCGCTCAAAAACTAGGTCCTTATAACTTGTTTTGCCTAAATCGAGCTTTTAAACGGGTTTTTTGGCTCCGCATTAACTCTAGCAAACTAATTTTTATCCTAAATGAGTATTTGAACATATAATATATTATAATAAGTCTTAGAGACTCGTTTGGAGCTCCAACAAGCCTTATAAGGTAACTTCGCACAAAACTAAGTCTTCGTAACTAGTTTTCCCTAAATCGAGCCTTTAGATTGGTTTTTAGCTCCGAACTGAATCTAGCGAAGTTGTTTAGGTCCTAAATGTGTTTTTTAATATAATATATTACAATAAGTCTTAGGGACTAATTTTGAGATCCAACAACACTTAAAAACTCACCTCGCGCAAAAACTAAGTCCTTATAATGGTTTTGCCTAAATCGAGCCTTTCAATGGTATTTTGGCTCCGAAGTGACTCTAGCAAAATTGTTTTGATCCTAAATCAGTATTTGAACATATAATATATTAAAATAATTCGTAGGGACTCATTTTGAGTTCCAACAACACTTATAAACTCACCTCGCGCAAAAACTAAGTCCTTATAACTAGTTTCTCCTAAATTGAGCTCTAAAATGGGTATTTTGGATCCGAAGTGACTCTAGCAAAGTTGTTGCGATCCCAAATCAGTATTTGAACATATAATACATTAATATAATTCATAGGGACTCATTTTGAGCGCCAGCAACACTTAAAAACTCACGTCGATCAAAAACTAAGTCCTTATAACATGTTTTGCCTAAATCGAGCTTTTAAACGGGTTTTCTGGCTCCGAATTAACTCTAGCAAACTAATTTTGATCCTAAATGAGTATTTGAACATATAATATATTATAATATGTCTTAGAGACTCGTTTGGAGCGCCAACAAGCCTCATAAGGTAACTTTGCACAAAAAATAAGTCTTTAAAAAAAAAAAAAAAAAAAAAATTTTATTTTTAAAAAAAAAAAAAAAAAAAAAAAAAAATTAACCCCCAACCCCAAATAAAAAAAAAAAAAAAATATATTTTTTTTTTTTTTTTTTTTTTTTTATTAAAAAAAAAAAAAAAAATTTTTTTTTTTTAAAAAATTTTTTAAAAAAAATTTAAATTAAAAAAAAAAAAAAAAAAAAATTAATTAAAAAAAAAAATTTTTTTTTTTTTTTTTTTTTTTTAAAAAAATTTTTTTTTTTTTTTTTTTTTGAAAATAAAAATTTTTTTTTTTTTTTTTTTTTTGTGAAAAAAAGAAGAGGGTTTTTTTTTTTTAAAATGAGTTTTTTTTTTTTTTTTTTTTTTTTTTTTTTTTTTTTTTTTTTTTTTTTTTTTTTTTTTTTTCCCCCCCCTTCTTTTTTTTTTTTTTTTTTTTTTTTTTTTTTTTTTTTTTTTTTTTTTTTTTTTTTTTTTTTTTTTTTTTTTTTTTTTCTTCCCCCCCCCCCCTTTTTTTTTTTTTTTTTTTTTTTTTTTTTTTTTTTTTTTTTTTTTTTTTTTTTTTTTTTTTTTTTTTTTTATTTTTTTTTTTTTTTTTTTTCCCCCAACCCCCCCCCCCCCCCTTTTCTTTTTTTTTTTTCCCGTCAATCCGAGGTCAAATAAAGAAGTTACGGTGAAATTTCGGTGAAAACGGCTATTTCGGGACCGAAATCGTAAGAGGAGTATGGTTATTCTAGACAATGGAGAAATAGTAAGGGAAGGAGACGAGGATGACGATGCCATGCCACTTTTGGACGATGTTTCGGACGACGAAGCTACAGAGGGTACGACCGTCACATTAGTCGCACAGAGAGCTTTAAACGTGCATGCTAAGGACGAAGTTGACAATGAGCAATGGGAGAATATCTTCCATACACGATGTCAAGTCCGTGATAAGATTTGTAGTATGATTATCGATGGAGGTAGTTGCACGAATGTCGTAAGCACTAGGATGGTCAACAAGCTCGGACTCCCAATGACTAATCACTCTCGCCTGTACAAGCTTCAATGGTTCAATGATGGGGGCAAAATTTGAGTTACTCGACAAAATGAGTCCCTACGAATTAGTTTAATGTATTATAACTTCAAATAGTGATTTGGGATCAAAAAAACTTTGATAATTAGAAGGCTCGATTTAGGCAAAACTAGTTATAAGGACTTAGTTTTGGCGCGAGGTGAGTTTTTAAGTGTTATTGGAGCTCGAAATGAGTCCCCACAAATTATTTTATGTATTATATGTTCAAATTCTGATTTGGGATCAAAACAACTTTGCTAGAGTCGGATCGGAGCCAAAATACCCATTTAAGGGCTCGATTTTGGTAAAACTAGTTATAAGGACTTAGCTTTTGCACGAGGTGAGTTTTAAAGTCTTTTTGGAGCTCAAAATGAGTTCATAAGATTTATTATAATATTTTATATTGAGATACACACTTGGGACCTAAAAAACTTCGCTAGATTCACTTCGGAGCCAAAAAAAAACACCCGTCCAAAGGCTCGATTTAGGCAAAACTAGTTAGAAGGACTTAGTTTCCGCGAAGTGAACTTATAACTCTTGTTGGAACTCCAAACGAGTCTCAAAGACTTATTATAATATATTATGTGTTCAAACACTCATTTAGGATCAAAACAAGTTTGCTAGAGTATGTTCAAAGCCAAAAAAACCGTCCAAAAGTTCGATTTAGGGAAAACTAGTTATAAGGACTTAGTTTTTGCGAGGTGAGTTTTTAAGGCATGTTGTAGCTCCAAATGAGTCCCTAAGACTGATTATAATATATTATATATTTAAATACACATTTAAGACCAAAACAACTTTGCTAGATTCACTTTGGAGCCTAAATACCCCTTTAACAGCTCGATTTCGGCAAAACTAGCTATAATGACTTTGTTTTATCGCGAAGTGAGTTTTTAAGGCTTGTTGGAAGTCCAAATGAGTCCCTAACACATATTATATTGTATAATATGTTCAACTAGTGATTTGGGATAAAAAAAACATTGATAGAGTCACTTTGGAGCTAAAAAACCAATTACAAGGCTCGATTTAGGCAAAACTAGTTATAAGGACTTAGTTTTTGCGCGAGGTGGGTTTTTAAGTCTTTTTGGAGCTCAAAATGAGTCCCTACGAATTATTTCATTGTATTATATGTTCAAATAATGATTTTGGATCAAAACAACTATGCTAGAGTCAGATCGGAGACAAAATACCCAATTAAGGGCTCAATTTTGGTAAAACTAGTGATAGCGACTTAGCTTTTGCGCGAGGTGAGTTTTAAAGTCTTTATCGAGCTTAAATGAGTCCATAAGATTTATTATAATATTTTATATTGAAATATTCACTTGGGACCTAAACAACTTCGCTAGATTCACTTCGGATAAAAAATACCCCTTTAACGGCTCGATTTCGGCAAATCTAGTTATACTGACTTTGTTTTATCTCGAAGTGAGTTTTTCAGGATTGTTGGCAGTCCAAATGAGTCGCTAACACATATTATATTGTATAATATGTTCAACTAGTGATTTGGGATCAAAAAAACATTGATAGAGTCACTTTGGAGACAAAAAACCAATTACAAGGCTCGATTTAAGCAAAACTAGTTATAAGGACTTAGTTTTTTTTGCGAGGTGGGTTTTTAAGTGTTTTTGGAGCTCAAAATGAGTCCCTACGAATTATTTCATTGTATTATATGGTCAAATAATGATTTGGGATCAAAATAACTTTGCTAGAGTCAGATCGGAGCCAAAATACCCATTTAAGGGCTCAATTTTGTTAAAACTAGTTATAACGACTTAGCTTTTGCGCGAGGTGAGTTTTACAGTCTTGGGACCTAAACAACTTCGCGATTTGGGATCAAAAGAACTTTGCTAGAGTCACTTCGGAGCCAAAATACCCATTTAAGGGCTCCATTTAGGGAAAACTAGTTACAACGCCTTAGTATTGGCGCGCAGTGAGTTTTTAAGTGTTGTTGGATCTCAGAATGAGTCCCCACGAATTATTTTAATGTATTATATGTTCAAATTCTGATTTGGGATCAAAACAAGTTTGCTAGAGTCAGATCGGAGCCAACCTACCCATTTAAGGGCTCGATTTTGGTAAAACTAGTTATAAGGACTTAGTTTTGGCACGAGGTGAGTTTTTAAGTGTTGTTGGAGCTCAAAATAAGTCCCCACAAATTATTTTAATGTATTATATGTTCAAATTCTGATTTGGGATCAGAACAACTTTGCTAGAGTCAGATCGGAGACAACCTACCCATTTAAGGGCTCGATTTTGGTAAAACTAGTTATAAGGACTTAGCTTTTGCACGAGGTGAGTTTCAAAGTCTTTTTGGAGCTCAAAATGAGTTCATAAGATTTATTATAATATTTTATATTGAAATACACACTTGGGACCTAAACAACTTCGCTAGATTCACTTCGGAGTCAAAAAAAACACCCGTCCAAAAGCTCGATTTAGGCAAAACTAGTTAGAAGGACTTTGTTTCCGCGAAGTGACCTTATAAGTATTGTTGGAACTCCAAACGAGTATCAAAGACTTATTATAATATATTATGTGTTCAAACACTTATTTACGATCAAAACAAGTTTGCTAGAGTGAATTTTAATGACAAAAAACCCGTCCAAAAGTTCGATTTAGGGAAAACTAGTTATAAGGACTTAGTTTTTGCGAGGTGAGTTTTTAAGACTTATTATAATATATTATAAATTTAAATTCACATTTAAGACTGAAACAACTTTGCTAGATTCACTTCGGAACCTAAATACCCCTTTAACGGCTCGATTTCGGCAAAATTAGTTATAATGACTTTGTTTTATCGCGAAGTGAGTTTTTAAGGCTTGTTGGAAGTCCAAATGAGTCCCTAACACATATTATATTGTATTACATGTTCAACTAGTGATTTGGGATCAAAAAAATATTGATAGAGTCACTTTGGAGCCAAAAAACTAATTACAAGGCTCGATTTAGGCAAAACTAGTTATAAGGACTTAGTTTTTGCGCGAGGTGGGTTTTTAAGTGTTGTTGAAGCTCAAAATGAGTCCCTACGAATTATTTTGTTGTATTATATGTTCAAATAATGATTTGGGATCAAAACAACTTTGCTAGAGTCAGATCGGAGCCAAAATACCCATTTAAGGGCTCAATTTTGGTAAAACTAGTTATAACGACTTTGTTTTATCGCGAAGTGAGTTTTTCAGTATTGTTGGCAGTCCAAATGAGTCCCTAACACATATTATATTGTATTATATGTTCAACTAGTGCTTTGGGATCAAAAAAAACTTTGATAGAGTCACTTTGGAGCCTAAAAACCAATTAGAAGGCTCGATTTAGGCAAAACTAGTTATAAGGACTTAGTTTTTACGAGGTGAGTTTTTAAGGCTTGTTCTATCTCAAAATGAGTCCGTAAGACTAAATATAATATATTATATATTTAAATACACATTTAGAGCCAAAACAACTTTGCTAGATTCACTTCGGAGCCAAAATTGCCCTTTAACGGCTCGATTTCGGCAAAACTAGTTATAATGACTTTGTTTTAGTGCGAAGTGAGTTTTTAAGGCTTGTTGGAAGTCCAAATGAGTCCCTAGCACATATTATATTGTACTATATGTTCCACTAGTGATTTGGGATCAAAAAAACTTTGATAGAGTCACTTTGGAGCCTAAAAACCAATTAGAAGGCTCGATTTAGGCAAAACTAGTTATAAGGACTTAGTTTTGGCGCGAGGTGAGTTTTTAAGTGTTGGTGGAGCTCAAAATGAGTCCCCACAAATTATTTTAATGTATTATATGTTCAAATTCTGATTTGGGATCAAAACAACTTTGCTAGAGTCAGATCGGAGCCAAAATACCCATTTAAGGGCTTGATTTTGGTAAAACTAGTTATAAGGACTTAGCTATTGCACGAGGTGAGTTTTAAAGTCTTTTTGGAGCTCAAAATGAGTTCATAAGATTTATTATAATATTTTATATTGAAATACACACTTGGGACCTAAACAACTTCGCTAGATTCACTTCGGAGCCAAAAAAAACACCCGTCCAAAAGCCCGATTTATGCAAAACTAGTTATAAGGACTTAGTTTCCGCAAAGTGACCTTATAAGTCTTGTTGGAACTCCAAACGAGTCTCAAAGACTTATTATAGTATATTATGTGTTCAAACACTCATTTAGGATCAAAAAAAGTTTGCTAAGGTATCTTCAGAGCCAAAAAAACCCGTCCAAAAGTTCGATTTAGGGAAAACTAGTTATAAGGACTTAGTTTTCACGAGGTGAGTTTTTAAGGCATGTTGTAGCTCCAAATGAGTCCCTAAGACTAATTATAATATTTTATAGATTTAAATACACATTTAAGAGCAAAACAACTTTGCTACATTCACTTCGGAGCCAAAATACCCCTTTAACGGCTCGATTTCGGGAAAACTAGTTATAATGACTTTGTTTTATCGCGAAGTGAGTTTTTAAGGCTTGTTGGAAGTCCAAATGAGTCCCTAACACATATTTTATTGTATTATATGTTCAACTAGTGATTTGGGATCAAAAAAACTTTGATAGAGTCACGTTGGAGCCAAAAAACCAATTACAAGGCTCGATTTAGGCAAAACTAGTTAAAAGGACTTAGTTTTTGCGCGAGGTGAGTTTTTAAGTGTTTTTGGAGCTAAAAATGAGTCCGTAAGAATTATTTTAATGCATTATATGTTCAAATAATGATTTCGGATCGCAACAACTTTGCTAGAGTCACTTCGGAGCCAAAATACCCATTCGAGGGCTCGATTTAGGCAAAACAAGTTATAAGGACTTAGTTTTTGCGCGAGGTGAATTTTAAGTGTTGTTGGTGCTCAAAATGACTCCCTACAAATTATTAAATGTATTATATGTTCAAATACTTATTAGGGATCAAAACAACTTTATGAGAGTCACTTCGGAGCCAAAATACCCATCTAAGGGCTCGATTGAGGCTAAACTAGTTATAAGGACTTAGTGTTAGCACGAGGTGAGTTTTTAAGTGTTGTTGGAACTCAAAATGAGTCCCTACAAATTATTTTAATGTATTATAAGTTCAAATACTGATTTGGGATCAAAACAACTTTGCTAGAGTCACTTCGGAGCCAAAATACCCATTTAAGGGATCCATTTAGGCAAAACTAGTTACAAGGACTTAGTTTTAGCGCGAAGTGGGTTTTTAAGTGTTGTTGGAGCTCAAAATGAGTCCCCACGAATTATTTTAATGTATTATATGTTCAAATTCTGATTTGGGATCAAAAGAACTTTGCTAGAGTCACTTCGGAGCAGAAATATCCATTTAAGGGCTCGATATTAGCAAAACTAGTTATAAGGACTTAGTTTTTGCACGAGGTGAGTTTTAAAGTCTTTTTGGAGCTCAAAATGAGTCCAGAAGACTTATTATAATATTTTATATTGAAATACACACTTGGTACCTAAACAACTTCGCTAGATTCACTTCGGAGCCAAAGAACCCGTCCAAAACCTCGATTTAGGCAAAACTAGTTACAAGGACTTTGTTTCCGCGAAGTGACCTTATAAGTCTTGTCGGAGCTCCAAACGAGTCTGTAGGACTTATTATAATATATTACGGGTTCAAATACTCATTTAGGATCAAAACAAGTTTGCTAGAGTCACTTCGGAGCTAAAAAAAACCCGTCCAGAAGCTCGATTTAGGCAAAACTAGTTATAAGGACTTAGTTTTTGCGAGGTGAGTTTTTAAGGCTTGTTGTATCTTAAAATGAGTCCGTAAGACTAATTATAATATATTATATATGTAAATGCACATTTAGGGCCAAAACAACATTGCTAGATTCACTTCGGAGCCAAAATAGCCCTTTAACGGCTCGATTTCGACAAAACTAGTTATAATGACTTTGTTTTAGCGCGAAGTGAGTTTTTAAGGCTTGTTGGAAGTCCAAATGAGTCCCTAACACATATTATATTGTACTATATGTTCAACTAGTGATTTGGCACTACTACAATTTTATTAATAAACAACGGTCTTTTTAATGGCGGCATACAAAAAATGCGACCTTATATGCTACCCACATCATTAAATTTAACCACGTTCATACACGTGTTCTTGAAAATATTATAAACGTCAAATAAAAAATAAAAATTGTCGAAAGTAGCGTGAGGCAACTGGTTAACGACGCATAAATATATTGACGACGTTATAAATTATTTTTTCGATATATTTGAATAATGAAATTAATATTTTTTCAAATTATTTTAAAATTATATTTAGTTTACTTTTAATTTAATATTTAAAAATATTCCCATGTCGGCTTTATCTTCGAAGTTGAAAAGGTGGTGGCCCAGAGACCATCCACATCGGCTTTTTATAAGGTGATTCAAAGTTCGACGTTAAAACTAATTCCACGTGTAAAGGAAAGTTGTGGCTCAGCACTCAACCACCCTAATCACGTGTAAATTAAAAAAAATAATTAAAACCAACTAAATTAAATACACATTCAACTCCAAAAAAAGTAGTGTTTTTTTTTTAAGTTCAATTAGATTATGTACGAGAGGTGTAACCCACAGAATATTGAATTCTTCCTCTCTAATATATATTGTTCAATTTTTTCCTTGAGATATTTTTATATTGCTAATTGATTTGAGTGAGAACATACGTTAATATGTATATATATAATTTAGTTTATGAATCAACAATCCACGTCAGCTCTTGGTTTTGTTCGACGTTAAAAAACCTCTCTGAAACACTCAACCGCCCCCTCAAATAATTATTTAAATTCTAGAAAAAAAATTAATTAAATACACTCCAACCCTAAATATTTATTTTATTAATTTCCTCCGCCCTTCATCAACTCTCCGCCTCTCCTCAGCTCTCCTCCTGTCTCTCGTATTCTGTCTTCTCTCTAAATCAACTACGCACAAATAAGTTCTTCTAGCCCTCCAATATCGCACCAAAGGCGAAGAAAGGAAGCGTTCTACCCCTCCAATATCGCACAAAAGGAGAAGAAAGGAAGCCCCTCTAGCCTCGGTACTGCTTTCGTCGAAGCCCGACTGCACGCCGCCACCGTCTCCACAAAGCATCGCGCTGTCACTTCTGAAATCTCCGGCTGCCATTGCTTTTTCGTCGACCCCGCTGCTGCTCCTCATCTCCGACTCCCTCTTCTCATCCATCTGCCGCCACTCCTATCGTATCTGCCCACAATACTGCACAAACAGAGAACATACAGGTGAGATTGTTATTTTATATATTTTTAAATTAATTCCTTTTAAGCCATCTTAATAATATTTGTATTGGTTTTTCATATGTAAATTTTGTTTGTTTTAGCTTGTATTACTATAATATTTGTATTGATTTTTCATGTGTAAATTTTGTTTGTTTAAGCTTGTATATTTGCAGTAAGAATATTATACAAACAAATTATAAATTTAATATGTACTGCCAGTTTGCTAGTTCTAGAAATCAGTGTGTTTTGAATATTGAAGTGATTCTGTTTAGTATATATATTTTCAATATAGACGACTTCTTGCTGAGATGTAGTTGTATTGCTAGGTTGTATTTGTATATGTATTGATAATGAATGTGATCTAGTCTTTGTTGGCGAACTTTTAATATCATGTTTAGAGAGTGACGTCTGTCTCAATAGATTTGCAACTTTTATATTAGTTATATTGCTTTTGAACTTTGGTATTTACTATTTAGTCAAAGTTGCTGAACTTTTTTCTTTATCAAGACAACTTGTTGAAAGTTTCAGATTATTCTATATACTTATTTGTTTCAAAGTGGTGTTTGTAAAAAACTATAATTGAATTATTCTGAAATTAAAGTATATACTTTTTATCTTTATGTCTAGTTAGATCTATATAGCACATATATATAGTTTTGAGGTCTATTACAGAGTTTGACTAGTTGGTGGGTCTCTGCTATCACACATATAGTTTTGAGTCTATTGCATAATTTGACTAGTTGGTTGGTCTCTTGCTACTTTCACTAGCTGCTGTCATGGATTATTGGGTGGGTCTCACTGGTTTTGAAGTCGCATTTTTAGAATACGTCATTGATTCGTTTGTCTAGTTAAAATCTCAGATTCTCGTGAACTGTGTCTAATGATTGCTTAGATGGTTCTCAAAACGTATTTCTCACACTAATTTAGTACTTTAAAATGATGTTTGGATACGATAATTTATTTAGTTTAAAATAAATAGGATTTAGAATAATAAAATACAAAACTAATAATATCAATAAGCTCTTACAAATAAAGTAATACTAATAAATTTATTGAATCTTTTTTTTTTTGTATTCTAGTGGAATAAAATGGATAAGAAGTGGATGTTTGCTAGTAGAAAGTCCCAAGAGTATTGCGATGGAGTTGATGATTTTTTGGATCATTGTAAAGCTATTAGTAGAAACATAAAATGTGTACGGTGTCCGTGTCAAGAGTGTGGTAACACTAGGTGTATGAGACTTTTGGAATTGAAAGAGCACCTAATGTGCAATGGGATAGATCAAAGTTATAAAATTTGGAAGTACCACGGTGAGCCTGAGACAAACAGTATGCCTTCGGAGAATGAAAACGTACCTCAAATGTTTGAGTCTGGCTCAAATATTAATTTGCCTTCAGAGAATAACATATTGGATGGTGATCAACCTATCGACGGGGATGACTCCGATTTTTATCGTATGCCTCAAATGTTTGATGATATCGAAGAAAATCTTACAGAGAACCCAAATGAGTTTGAAGAATTATTAATGAACGCAGAAAAGCCTATTTACCCTGACTGTGCCAAGTTTACCAAGTTGTCAACTTTAGTGAGATTGTTTAATATAAAAGCTCGGTATTGTGTGAGTGATAAATGTTTTTCTGAGCTACTTGCTTTTCTTGAAGAGTTATTACCGGAAGGAAATGAGATTCCGAAGTCCATGTACGAAGCAAAAAAGACTCTAAGTACACTTGGCATGAACTATGATAAATACCATGCGTGTCCAAATGATTGTGTGTTTATATCGAAATGAATTGAAAGATGCAGTTTGTTGCCCGAAGTGTGAAGTGTCGAGGTGGAGGAAGAAAAAGAATAGTAACGAGGATATGGCAGGGATTCCTGCCAAAGCTTTGTGGTACATTCCGATTATTCCTCGCCTTATTCGATTATTTCGTAATCCTAATCATGCTAAAAATTTGACTTGGCATGCCGATGAGAGGGTAGAAGACGGAAAATTACGTCATCCAGCAGATGCACCTGCATGGAAAAAGGTTGATAACATGTGGCCAGAGTTTGCGGCTGAATCAAGAAATATTCGATTTGGACTTTGTACGGATGGAATTAACCCACACGGATCTCTAAGCAGTAGATATAGTTGTTGGCCAGTAATTCTAGTAATATATAACTTACCGCCATGGTTATGTATGAAAAGAAGATTCATGCTCCTTTCACTAGTAATTTCTGGATCTAAACAACCCGGAAATGACATCGATGTCTATTTGGCTCCATTGATTGAAGATCTCAAACTTCTTTGGAGATACGGTGTTAAGGCACATGATGGTTTCAGAGGTGATGATTTCATTCTTAGAGCTGTTTTGTTGTGGACGATCAATGACTTACCTGCTTATGGTAATTTATCGGGGTGCTCGGTGAAAGGATATTTAGGATGCCCAATTTGCCAAGAGAATACATGTAGTAAGAGATTAAAACACAGTAGTAAAATAATATACGACGGACACAGAAGGTTTTTACCTTTGAACCATCCTTACAGAAAGTGGAAAAAAGCATTTAACGGCAAACAAGAGTTAGATGTTTCATCTTCTCCGCTAACAGGGGTTGAAATTGAGAAAAAATTATCTAAAATGGAATTCAAATCCTTCGGAAAGATTCCCAAGAACAGTGGAGGCATCAAGTTGAGAAAAAGGCGAAGAAAGGAAGCTGCCGAGACTGCTAAACCTACTTGTTGGAAAAAAAAATCAATTTTTTTCAAACTAGAGTATTGGAAGCATTTACGCTTGCGTCATAATCTAGACGTGATGCACATAGAAAAAAATGTCTGTGACAGCTTGATAGGAATTTTGTTAAATATCCCTGGTAAAAGTAAGGATGGGATCTCTGCTAGATTGGATCTTAAGGAGATGAAGCTTCGACAAGACTTGTTTCTAGTTGAAGTTGATGATAAGCGCAAATATCTACCACCAGCTTGCTTCACTTTAAATAAAGACGAGAAGCGACGATTTTGTCAAATTTTAGCAAATGTCAAAGTTCCTGAAGGTTATTCCTCTAACATTCGCAATTATGTGTCAATGGAAAAATTGAAACTGGTCGGCCTAAAGTCCCACGATTACCATATACTTATGCAAAACCTTCTGCCTGTGGCCATTTATTCGATTTTGCCTGAACGAGTGAGGAAGGCTATTACAAGATTGTGCATGTTCTTTAATATTATTTGTTCCAAAGTTGTAGATGTGACAAAACTACGTTCGCTTCAAGACGATATTGTAGTGACATTATGCTTGCTTGAACAATATTTTCCACCTTTATTTTTTGATATTATGGTTCACTTAGTAGTTCATTTGGTGAGAGAAGTGAAATTGGGTGGCCCAGTTTATATGCGCTGGATGTATCCTTTTGAAAGATACATGAAAGTTCTTAAAAGTTATGTTAGAAATGCAAACCGTCCCGAAGGTAGTATGGTTCAAAGCTATGTAGCAGAAGAGGCCATCGAGTTTTGTTCAGAGTACTTGCGTGGAAAAAGAGTTATTGGGTTAGCGTATGATGATAAAGATGAACATCTCAACGTAACTAGGGGCATCAGCGGTGGCTCTATTGTAACGGTTGCTCATAAACTACTTAATAAAGCTCATCGTAATGTCTTGCAAAATTCAAATGACGTACAACCTTATATTGAGTGAGTGATTATGTTATAATATATATATATATATATATATATATTTTTGTAAGTTATACTACTTAATTTTTAAATTACTTATACAATGGTAAATTTTGCTAGAGTAAGCATTTCACGTGGTTGAGAGCCGAAAATCCTATCAAGTCAAGGAAAGAGAAATGGTTACAAGATGAGCATCATCATAAATTTATCAATTGGTTTCGTCGCGAAGTAATATAATTGAAACTCTTATCTCCATTCTTTACCTCTATCTATTTTAATATAATTTATTGATTAGTGGTTATTCTAATATAGATTTAAGAAGAGTTAAAAAATGACAACAACGCCATATCAAGCACTTTGTGCGCATTATCTTTTGGTCCAAGTCGACATGTTATCAAACATTCCAGACATATAATTAACGGAATTCATTTTAGTACCAAAGATAGGGATAGCAGGAGGACCACACAAAATAGCGGTGTTAGTATAATTGCGAAAACTTTGCAATTTTCAAGTGCGAAGGATAAAAATCCTGTATTTTCTGAAGTGGTGTACTATGGAGTCGTGAAAGAAATATGGGAACTAGATTATGTTTCCGTTCGAATTCCTGTGTTCCTATGTGATTGGGTCGACATAAATTATGGTGTTCAAGTGGACAAGAATGGGTTTACTTTAGTTGACCTAGGTAGGTTAGGTCATAAAGAAGAACCATTTATCATGGCATCTCAAGCAAAACAAGTGTTTTACGTGAGCAACAATGTTGAAGGACGATCTTGGTCACATGTATTTCCTTCTCAACCAAGGGATTACGGTAGATATGAACCTAATGAAAACACAGAGGGCAATGAAACCATAGTTGAGCAGTTGACACCGATTAAAGGATTATCAAAAACTTCAAATGAACATGAAAACTTAGAAGATAGTGAGAATTTCGTTCGGCATGATGGGGAAGGAATTTGGATTGTTGATACTTGAGTTTCATTCTTTTGAAGGTATAAGTTTATGTAAACTTATGATTAGAAATATAAATTTAATAACAACGCATTAGTAGACCTGAATTTTGTGTAGTTTAAATTTTATTACAATTCAATAATTATCTTACGGGAAATTATCTTATACTTTTTATTTTTGTTTTTTTGTTTTGTTTTTTTTTTTCGCAGATTGATATGCATTCTGCTGATAGTGGGACGCCCTCGGAAGAGGAGGATACTATTCTTCCTCATGACTCTGAAGCTGACAATTACAATAGAGACGATGACGAGCCGTTTTCTGACAAAGATGACGATAATAATAAAAAAGGCGTTCGAGGTCCTACAAAAATGATACAACTTATCAAGAATCGCTGCAAAGGAAAAATATCTTTGGAGCATAATAGATATGGTCAAATTATCAAAGAGGAGGGCATCAACTATCAGAGTTATTTGGGTGTCTTAGCACGTAGGGAGATCCCATTATGCTTTAGAAACTGGAGAATAGTTCCGCAAAAGTATAAAGATTCGGCCTGGTTTCAAATAACGGTAAAACACCTTACTTTCTCTATCTAATTGAAAAATAGGTTGTGATATAACTAATAATTTTTGCAGGAAATCTACAATTGCACTTCTAAAGATTTTGAAGATGCAATGAAGTCAGTTTCCAAGAAGTGGCGGCAATTCAAGACTCAAATGACCAAATTTATTTATGAGGACGTAAATAATCCTGAACATTATGAGAAGCCTCCATTTAATTATCGGCCAGATTTGTATAAGAAAGCATGGAAGAGATTTGTCGCTGGTCGTACAAGTAAAGAATGGAAGGTATATTTTGTACTATTACTTGTAATTTTATCACTAGAAATAATACCTTAAAATAATTATCGCTGGTTAAATAAATTTTAATATTATATGTGTGTATATATATATATATGTTCTTAATATTAATAGGGAGAGCCTGATCGTGCGGTAATATGAATCGAGTCCCATAGAAATAAAAAAGGTCAATTTGATGAGGCGGCAGAACAAGTTGTTAAAAAAATTGTAAGTACAATTACTACCACTTTATTTTGCTTATGTACACTTATAATATATGATCTTATTGCTTAATTAATATATTATAATTTATTTGAAGGATAATTTGACTGAGCGAAAGAGAAAAGGTTTCTTTAAAGAGCATGGTAGTGCTGATGTTTTGACTGTGGCGTTAGAGACACCTGAACATCCTGGACGCGTGCGTGGTATGGGAGCGAATGTAGGTCACAAAAAATATTTTAAGACACCGATGAAGACAACAAAGTATAAAGACGATTTGGAAACTCAACAATTTTATATGCAACACCAGAGAGAACTCGAAGAAAGATTAGAAGCACATTATCGAGGACTAGAAGCTAGACTGATGGAAAGAATGAACCAGTTTATGCAAATATGCCAGTACCAAATCTCTCAGCGGCCTCCATTGTATCAACACCAACAATTCAGGGCAGAAAATCCGTTCTTCTCATCAACACCTCAGCCTTTCTCCGCACAGCAGTTTGGTGGAACAATGCATCCTCTATTTGCTTCACCACATCAATTTGGTGTTGCACCACAAGCGCCACATCCGACGTCTTTTCCTCCACATCCATTCGATGTCCGTCCACATCCTAATAACTTGTTCCCTCCACAGAACCCCGATGTACCAGATGATACGTCTTTTCCTCAACAAGAATTTAACGCCACTAAAAATGTCGTGACAACACAGCCGGAAGCACCACTGTCATCACCGCAACGACAACCTATCCCAGAAGACCAATTAGAGAAACTATTTGTATCACCACCACGGCAGCGTCAAACGGTTCAGAAGACTCAAAAGACAAAGACGACATGTGAACGAAATACTAAGGAGCGAAACGACATAGTAAGTTGTTAAGTCATAAAAGTCTTGTTTCACTTATCTACGTATCATTTTATCTAACATCATTAAAAACTTGAATATGTAGGAAAGGAAATGCAAACTTCAAGTTTGGCTTGGTGAAAAATGTATCGTTGCTAAGGGCTTTTGTGGTTGAAATTGAAGGCACCAATCAAACTATTCATGGACAGCCATTAGGAGAAACAAATTATCGTGTCGCAGTGGAAACAGTTATTTTAGGTCATGCTCATCTTCCAATTCCGGTTCGTGACGATCTTATATATGTTGCAGATGCGCAAGGCGCACAAGTGGCATGGCCTAAAGAATTGGTTATATTCGATGATGACGATGAAAAGGTAAGAATTTGAACTTATTTATGTACTTAGGTCATTGTATTAGATAAGAAGTTCTTTGAATATGTGTTATATTCGCGCAGATTCCTAAGAACTTTCCAAAGAAGAGTCATCATCCACCAACGATTCCTCAAGTTCTAGCTCCGTCAATAGGAGGTACTAGTTCATCTTTTAACGTTCAAATGCGTGAACCTAATAATTATTTTGCGAGCACTAATACTCCGGCTTCACTAAGGAGTTTGGGAAATAGAATTAAAAACTTTGGTAATGGAGAAGTTGTCACTACATTGAATTTTAAAAGTGCATTTTTGGGTGTTGAGATTATGCTACCATTTTTAAAGGAGGATATAATACAATTTCTCATCATCCAAGAGATTGGATCATCAATAGTAATAGTATACATGTGGTGAGTAACAAATATTACAGTCTCATTTTAATATATTGTTACTGTACATATTGATATTATTTATACTTTTAAATTGTTTGGTTTAGGTTCCTTCATAATATTTTAGAAGCAGGGTATGTGTTTCTTACATTTTAATATATAATGATAAATATACGAGTAATTGTTAATAAGTAACTGACTCTAATATCCAGGGGTCATTGGATATTAACAATCATTAATCCTTGGAATGAGTTTACATACATCTTAGACCCCCTTAAAAATTCATCGGACTACAAAGATATTAGAACGACTATAAGTTGGTAAGGAAATGCTTTTTACATTTGTGCCAGTTATTTGGTTGTCATTTCTTGAAAGATTTGATATCTTACTTATAGTCTTTTAAATACATATAGTGCTTACGAAGAGTATCGTGCCAAGAGAAATATTAAAAGAATAACTTGTGGAAAAGGCCAGTGTATTTGGAAAGCACCGAAGGTATGAATATTTAACTATAACAATATGTTATATATCCTATTTGTTAATTGTAAGATATATATTAACACTTGTCAATTTAGGTTCCCAAACAACCACAAAATTTTGAATGCGGATATTACGTGATGAGAATGATGAGAAATTTGGCTATGGCGAGGAGCTACTCTGAATTGATAAGTAAAAATGTAAGTGTATGATAAATTATATCGTAGTTTATACAAATAAATATATGAAATTGCTTTAATCTGTTGTTGAATTATGGATTGTTTCAGTTTGACAGAAAATCATTCTACACAGTGGATGACATAAATACTGTACGCAAGAATGGTGCATCTTCTTTATCGATCGTTTGTAAAATCCGCCTAATTAGTGGTGAAGAATGAGTGTTACATTGTCATTTGAGCTCCATGTGATGAGCGTTACAAGTATATGGTCAAATGATGGTTTAGCTTCACACGTGAGAATTATGGTACTTATTAAACTATGTTTTTTGGTTTAATACCCTTATAGCAGAGCTCTTAGTTGTTTTATCCTTGTTGCATTGCAAGTTAATTTCTAGTTATGGGCTACTTATCATTGCTATCGTCGCATTCTAATTCATTTATTCTTAATAGATTATTAGGTTGTAGTCTTACTATCATGTTTCTTGATCTCGTGGTATTTTTTTTTGTTTGCCCTTCTTTATTTTGAGATACTATATTCTTAGTTCATTTATGTGGAGTTGTTGCCATGTTTTATGTTTTTTTAGTTTTGTGCATTTTTCTTCTCGGTATCATACCTGCAGAAAACATGATGGAAATGACATTGAGCTTGCTACCTCAGGCTTGTGTAAAAGTTCAACGAGGATTTGTATGATAGAAAACTCAGAAAACTATAGAGCAATATAGGGTGAAAATAAGAAAAGGAAATTGTTTTTTGCTGGCGGTGGAGTCAGTGTCTCCCCCTCTAGATTGAATTTCCTGGTCATGTTATTTTAAATTTTCATTTTCCAATCTATCGAGTCTGAACACTTTTCTTGGGCCCCTATATCATGTAAGTGGGCACTCAACTCCAACTTTACCTTTTGATGAGTGTTTTCCTCTAATGAGTTGCCCCCACCAGTTTTTTCCATGTACTCAACCTTTTGATATTTATGAATTTCAATTATTTAGCAAAAAAAAAAAAAAAACTATTCATACTATCACTAACAATCTCGTGTCAAATATTAGCAGTTGTTTAAGTACAGGGTACAGCTGCCAATAACTTGAAACATTGCATGAGCTGTTCTAATAAGAACGTTTGAAATTATGTGATCTAGCTAGTAACTCATTTTTCTAATTGACCGTGCACTAGCTAATTTACTGACAGTCGAAATTTTTTTTTTCTATATATCTAACTAATTAATTAAATTATATATAATTATTTCTTTCATTAATTTTTTTTAATTATATATATAACCGCCCATCACAATTGACGTGTGGCTTTATTATTATTATTATTTTTTATAAAATAAATAGCAAAAATTCTACCAAAACAACCGCCTCTTTAATTGTTGGATAATATATATCCTTCTATAAATTCATCATTATCACAAATTCTTATTCAAGATTTAGTATACTCTCATTCTCTCCCCTGGGCATTTCTTCGTGGGCATTTCTTCAAATAATTCATCATGAGGTTCCTTTATTCTTTTCTCAATTAATATATAAAAGCTTTTATTTTATTCATTGCAATAAGAATCTATTGTTTATTAACTTTGTGGCTCATATTTATTGATTTGTGTTTCAGGAGCAATTCTCTGTTGTAAGAAGTTTTTCTTACTTTTTGCTTTGGATTTAACAATTTAAAAGCAACAGCGGCGATGGTTGAACTTGAAAGACGTAAGATATATATGCATTCTTTATATTTGTAACATTAAATAGATATTTTGTTTGAGCCAGCATCTTGAGCGAGCATCTTTAATTCATATTTGGTTTGATATACGTGTTCTCTATAAAAAAAAAAAAAAGTGATGGAAGGTTATAATAAGCTTTTAGAATCTCTTAGGACCAGATTTTTAACAACTTGTATTAACTTTTTATAGATTTTTAAATTTCTAAGCTTGTCTCCTTGTTTTGCTTGCTTTAGCTTTTTAATTCCTTCTACTCTGATTCGAAGACTATACAATGGAAATGGCGAAATGGCTCCTGCAGTTTGATGTTTTCCCTAAAAATTTGACGAGGAGCAGTTTGATGTTATTCCTAAAAATTTGATTTTTTTTTATTTTTAAGATTAAAAAAAAACACATTACGATAATAACTGCTTCACATATAACTTTTATTCATTTAAAAAATAATAATTATTCTAATCTATTAGCACAACGTGTACCATGATATATAGTTACTTTAAGGATTTTTTTCCATCGCCAGTTATTGGTTTTTTAATTAAAAAATCTATTTTTTTATTTATATGGACACATTCCATGTCCAATTTATAAAATGTGACGTTGAAACATTCCATGGCACATCCAAAAAATGTGACGTTGAAACATTCATGGCATCATTCCATGGCGCATCCAAAAAATGTGACATTGTATGTATGAGAAATAATGCGCCATGTCAGCAACCATTTCACATTTTACGTTTAGTTATATTTATTCGACGTTATAATTGTGACACACGTGGCAAAAATAAAGACGACGTTGAATCCTAGTCAGCAATGTTTGGCGTCTACTTACCCACATGCGACGTTATTTTGCAGCCAAAACAACGTCAGGTAATACCCGACGTACAAAATTCCAATGTTACAACATCACCACTATTCACGTCGAACTTTTAGCCGCTGTAAATTCTTTTCACGCCGCATAAAATGCGACGTTTAATAATGTACGTGTAGTAGTGTGGGATCAAAAAAACTTTGATAGAGTCACTTTGGAGCCTAAAAACCAATTAGAAGGGTCGATTTAGGCAAAACTAGTTATAAGGACTTAGTTTTGGCACGAGGTGAGTTTTTAGGTGTTGTTGGAGCTCAAAATGAGTCCCCACAAATTATTTTAATGTATTATATGTTCAAATTCTGATTTGGGATCAAAACAACTTTGCTAGAGTCAGATCGGAGCCAAAATACCCATTTAAGGGCTCGATTTTGGTAAAACTAGTTATAAGGACTTAGCTTTTGCACGAGGTGAGTTTTAAAGTCTTTTTGGAGCTCAAAATGAGTTGATAAGATTTATTATAATATTTTATATTGAAATACTCACTTGGGACCTAAACAACTTCGCTAGATTCACTTCGGAGCCAAAAAAAATACCCGTCCAAAAGCTCGATTTAGGCAAAACTAGTTAGAAGGACTTAGTTTCCGCGAAGTGACCTTATAAGTCTTGTTGGAACTCCAAACGAGTCTCAAAGACTTATTATAATATATTATGTGTTCAAACACTCATTTAGGATCAAAACAAGTTTGCTAGAGTGACTTTAGAGCCAAAAAACCCGTCCAAAAGTTCGATTTAGGGAAAACTAGTTATAAGGATTTAGTTTTTGCGAGGAGAGTTTTTAAGGCATGTTGTAGCTCGAAATGAGTCCCTATGACTAATTATAATATATAATATATTTAAATACACATTTAAGACCAAAACAACTTTGCTAGATTCACTTCGGAGCCAAAATACCCCTTTAACGGCTCGATTTCGGCAAAACTAGTTATAATGACTTTGTTTTATCGCGAAGTGAGTTTTTAAGGTTTGTCGGAAGTCCAAATGAGTCCCTAACACATATTATATTGTATTATATGTTCAACTAGTGATTTGGGATAAAAAAATCTTTGATAGAGTCACTTTGGAGCCAAAAAACCAATTACAAGGCTCGATTTAGGCAAAACTAGTTATAAGGACTTAGTTTTTGCGCGAGGTGGGTTTTTAAGTGTTGTTGGAGCTCAAAATGAGTCCCTAAGAATTATTTTAATGCATTATATGTTCAAATAATGATTTTGGATCGCAACAACTTTGCTAGAGTCACTTCGGAGCCAAAATACCCATTCAAGGGCTCGATTTAGGCAAAACAAGTTATAAGGACTTAGTTTTTGCGCGAGGTGAGTTTTAAGTGTTGTTGGTGCTCAAAATGAGTCCCTACAAATTATTTTAATGTATTATATGTTCAAATACCGATTAGGGATCAAAACAACTTTGTTAGAGCCACTTCGGAGCCAAAATACCCATTTAAGGGCTCGATTGAGGCAAAACTAGTTATAAGGACTTAGTGTTTGCGCGAGGTGAGTTTTTAAGTGTTGTTGGAACTCAAAATGAGTCCCTACAAACTATTTTAATGTATTATAAGTTCAAATACTGATTTAAGATCAAAACAACTTTGCTAGAGTCACTTAGGAGCCAAAACATCCATTTAAAGGCTCGATTTTAGCAAAACTAGTTATAAGGACTTAGTTTTTGCGCGAGGTGAGTTTTAAGTGTTGTTGGTGCTCAAAATGAGTCCACAAGACTTATTATAATATCTTATATTGAAATACAGACTTGTGACCTAAACAACTTCGCTAGATTCACTTCGGAGCCAAAAAACCCGTCCAAAAGCTCGATTTAGGCAAAACTAGTTATAAGGACTTAGTTTCCGCGAAGTGACCGTATAAGTCTTGTTGGAGATCCAAACGAGTCTCTAGGACTTATTATAATATATTCCGGGTTCAAATACTCATTTAGGATCAAAACAAGTTTGCTAAAGTCACTTCGGAGCTAAAAAAAACCCGTCCAAAAGTTCGATTTAGGGAAAACTAGTTATAAGGACTTAGTTTTGCGAGGTGAGTTTTTAAGGCAAGTTGTAGCCCCAAATGAGTCCCTATGACTAATTATAATATATTATATATTTAAATACACATTTAAGACCAAAACAACTATGCTAGATTCACTTCGGAGCCAAAATACCTCTTTAACGACTCAATTTCGGCAAAACTAGTTATAATGACTTTGGTTTATCGCGAAGTGAGTTTTTAAAACTTGTTGGAAGTCCAAATGAGTCCCTAACACGTATTATATTGTATTAAATGTTCAACTAGTGATTTGGGATCAAAAAACTTTGATAGAGTCACTTTGGAGCCAAAAAACCAATTACAAGGCTCGATTTAGGCAAAACTAGTTATAAGGACTTGGTT
Source organism: Boehmeria nivea var. tenacissima (assembly GCA_018132145.1). Classification (NCBI taxonomy): domain Eukaryota; kingdom Viridiplantae; phylum Streptophyta; class Magnoliopsida; order Rosales; family Urticaceae; genus Boehmeria; species Boehmeria nivea. The sequence goes on along the minus strand of JACWIL010000032.1, from coordinate 42,777 downwards.
TTTGCGAGGTGAGTTTTTAAGGCTTGTTGTATCTCAAAATGAGTCCGTAAGACTAATTATAATATATTATATATTAAAATACACATTTACAGCGAAAACAACATTGCTAGATTCACTTCGGAGCCAAAATTGCCCTTTAACGGCTCGATTTCGGCAAAACTAGTTATAATGACTTTGTTTTAGTGCGAAGTGAGTTTTTAAGGCTTTTTGGAAGTCCAAATGAGTCCCTAACACATATTATATTGTACTATATGTTCAACTAGTTATTTGGGATCAAAAAAACTTTGATAGAGTCACTTTGGAGCTTAAAAACCAATTAGAAGGCTCGATTTAGGCAAAACTAGTTATAAGGACTTAGTTTTGGCGCGAGGTGAGTTTTTAAGTGTTGTTGGAGCTCAAAATGAGTCCCCACAAATTATTTTAATGTATTATATGTTCAAATTCTGATTTGGGATCAAAACAACTTTGCTAGAGTCAGATCGGAGCCATAATATCCATTTAAGGGCTCGATTTTAGCAAAACTAGTTATAAGGAGTTAGTTTTTGCATGAGGTGAGTTTTAAAGTCTTTTTGGAGCTCGAAATTAGTCCATAAGACTTATTATAATATATTATATTAAAATACACACTTGGGACCTAAACAACTTCGCTAGATTCACTTCAGAGCCAAAAAAACCGTCCAAAAGCTCGATTTAGGCAAACATAGTAATAAGGACTTCGTTTCCGTGAAGTGACCTTATAAGTCTTGTTGGAAATCCAAACGAGTCTCAAAGACTTATTATAATATATTATGTGTTCAACCCTCATTTAGGATCAAAACAAGTTTGCTAGAGTGACTTCCGAGCCAAAAAAACCCGTCCAAAAGTTCGATTTAGGGAAAACTAGTTATAAGGACTTAGTTTTTGCGAGGTGAGGTTTTAAGGCAAGTTGTAGCTCATAATGTGTCCCTAAGACTAATTATAATATATTATATATTTAAATACACATTTAAGACCTAAACAACTTTTCTAGATTCACTTCGGAGCCAAAATACCCCTTTAACGGCTCGATTTCGGCAAAACTAGTTATAATGACTTTGTTTTATCGCTAAGTGAGTTTTTAAGGCTTGTTGGAAGTCCAAATGAGTCCCTAACACATATTATATTTTATTATATGCTCAACTAGTGATTTGGGATCAAAAAAACTTTGATAGAGTCACTTTGGAGCCAAAAAACCAATTACAAGACTCGATTTAGGCAAAACTAGTTATAAGGACTTAGTTTTTGCGCGAGGTGGGTTTTTAAGTGTTGTTGGAGCTCAAAATGAGTCCCTAAGAATTATCTTAATGCAATATATGTTCAAATAATGATTTCGGATCACAACAATTTTGCTAGAGTTACTTCGGAGCCAAAATACCCATTAAAGGGCTCGATTTAGGCAAAACAAGTTATGAGGAGTTAGTTTTTGCGCGAGGTGAGTTTTTAAGTGTTTTTGGTGCTCAAAATGAGTCCCTACAAATTATTTTAATGTATTATATGTTCAAATACTGATTAGGGATCAAAACAACTTTATTAGAGTCACTTCGGAGCCAAAATACCCATTTAAGGGCTCGATTGAGGCAAAACTAGTTATAAGGACTTACTGATTGCGCGAGGTGAGTTTTTAAGTATTGTTGGAGCTCAAAATGAGTCCCTATGAATTATTTTAACATATTATAAGTTCAAATACTGATTTGGGATCAAAACAACTTTGCTGGCGTCACTTCGGAGCCAAAACACCCATTTAAGGGCTCCATTTAGGCAAAACTAGTTACAAGGGCTTAGTTTTGGCTCGAAGTGAGTTTTTAAGTGTTGTTGGAGCTCAAAATGAGTCCCCACGTATTATTTTAATGTATTATATGTTCAAATTCTGATTTGGGATCAAAACAACTTTGCTAGAGTCACTTCGGAGCCAAAATATCCATTTAAAGGCTCGATTTTAGTAAAACTAGTTATAAGGACTTAGTTTTTGCACGAGGTGAGTTTTAAAGTATTTTTCGAGCTCAAAATGAGTCCATAAGACTTATTACAATATTTTATATTGAAATACACACATGGGACCTAAACAACTTCGCTAGATTCACTTCGGAGCCAAAAAGACCGTCCAAAAGCTCGATTTAGGCAAAACTAGATATATGGATTTAGTTTCCGCGAAGTGACCTTATAAGTCTTGTTGGAGCTCCAAACGAGTCTCTAGGACTTATTATAATATATTACGGTTTCAAATACTCATTTAGGATCAAAACAAGTTTGCTAGAGTCACTTCGGAGCTAAAAAAACCCGTCCAAAAGCTCGATTTAGGCAAAACTAGTTATAAGGACTTAGTTTTTGCGAGGTGAGTTTTTAAGGCTTGTTGTACCTCAAAATGAGTCCGTAAGACTAATTATAATATATTATATCTTTAAATATACATTTAGGGCCAAAACAACTTTGCTAGATTCACTTCGGAGCCAAAATAGCCCTTTAACGGCTCGATTTCGGCAAAACTAGTTATAATGACTTTGTTTTAGCGCGAAGTGAGTTTTTAAGGCTTGTTGAAAGTCCAAATAAGTCCCTAACACATATTATATTGTACTATATGTTCAACTAATAATTTAGGATCAAAAAAACTTTGATAGAGTCACTTTGGAGCCTAAAAACCAATTAGAAGGCTCGATTTAGGCAAAACTAGTTATAAGGACTTAGTTTTCGCACGAGGTGAGTTTTTAAGTGTTTTTGGAGCTCAAAATGAGTTCCCACAAATTATTTTAATGTATTATATGTTCAAATTCTGATTTGGGATCAAAACAACTTTGCTAGAGTCAGATAGGAGCCAAAATACCCATTTAAGGGCTCGATTTAGGCAAAACTAGTTATAAGGGCTTAGCTTTTGCGCGAGGTGAGTTTTAAAGTCTTTTTGGAGCTCAAAATGACTCCATAAGATTTATTATAATATTTTATATTCAAATACACACTTGAGACCTAAACAACTTCGCTAGATTCACTTCAGAGCCAAAAAAACCGTCCAAAAGCTCGATTTAGGCAAACATAGTTATAAGGACTTAGTTTCCGCGAAGTGACCTTATAAGTCTTGTTGGAACTCCAAACGAGTCTCAAAGACTTATTATAATATATTATGTGTTCAACCCTTATTTAGGATCAAAACAAGTTTGCTAGAGTGACTTCAGAGCCAAAAAAACCCGTCCAAAAGTTCGATTTAGGGAAAACTAGTTATAAGGACTTAGTTTTTGCGAGGTGAGGTTTTAAGGCATGTTGTAGCTCAAAATGAGTCCCTAAGACTAATTATATTATATTATATATTTAAATACACATTTAAGACCTAAACAACTTTGCTAGATTCACTTCGGAGGCAAAATACCCCTTTAACGGCTCGATTTTGGCAAAACTAGTTATAATGACTTTGTTTTATCGCGAAGTGAGTTTTTAAGGCTTGTTGGAAGTCCAAATGAGTCCCTAACACATATTATATTGTATTATATGTTCAACTAGTGATTTGGGATCAAAAAATTTGATAGAGTCACTTTGGAGCCAAAAAACCAATTACAAGGCTCGATTTAGGCAAAACTAGTTATAAGGACTTAGTTTTTGCGCGAGGTGGGTTTTTAAGTGTTGTTGGTGCTCAAAATGAGTCCCTAAGAATTATCTTAATGCAATATATGTTAAAATAATGATTTCGGATCGCAACAACTTTGCTAGAGTTACTTCGGAGCCAAAATACCCATTCAAGAGCTCGATTTAGGCAAAACAAGTTATAACGAGTTAGTCTTTGCGCGAGGTGAGTTTTTAAGTGTTTTTGGTGCTCAAAATGAGTCCCTACAAATTATTTTAATGTATTATATGTTCAAATACTGATTAGGGATCAAAACAACTTTATTAGAGTCACTTCGGAGCCAAAATACCCATTTAAGGGCTCGATTGAGGCAACACTAGTTATAAGGACTTAGTGATTGCGCGAGGTGAGTTTTTAAGTGTTGTTGGAGCTGAAATTTAGTCCCTACGAATTATTTTAATGTATTATAAGTTCAAATACTGATTTGGGATCAAAACAACTTTGCTAGCGTCACTTCGGAGCCAAAATACCCATTTAAGGGCTCCATTTAGGCAAAACTAGTTACAACGGCTTAGTTTTGGCACGAAGTGAGTTTTTAAGTGTTGTTGGAGCTCAAAATGTGATGCAAGCGGAGACCCGAGCAGAAGGATAAAGGATCCACTTCAAATGCCGATTGGGCCAATTACTAGAGCAAGAACCAAAAAGCTTCAAGATGCAATAAATGGGCTTGTCAAGGAGTTTATTTGGGCCAATCCAGCCCTAGAGAAGGAGCTCACAATGGATCAGTCCAGCAAGGAATGTAACTCAATCAAAGATGGTCAGAAAGCTTTCAATGTGATCTTGGCTATTGAAGGAAATAATCAAGACATTTTTCGCAATTGAAAGGCCTTAAATGACAAGGAATATTCATGAAAAATAGGTTGGAAATTCGTTCAAAATCTGGTCTTATTTTGACAAGTTTCAGATTACTAAGCTGGTTGGTCAGAGATTGGGAAACTTGCCAAATCTTGACCAAATAATTTGAAGACCTTAAATCATGATATTCCAAGCCTTAGAGGGAATAATGGACGTGGTATTAGTCATATATTAGGGTACTTTATGTTTAATATCTCAGCCAAACAATTTTAGGTAGTTTCCCGTTCTATTTTAAGCAACAGAATTTCTAGTTTCCTGTTTTAAGCTAGGGTTAGACTTTCAGCATATTTCCTTTATTTTCAAAGTGTGAGAACGTCCATGAGGGTTATTTAAGCTTGTATTATTCATTTTGTAATCAGATTTGAATTATTAATAAAATTTCTTGAGAGTTTGTTCTTCTCTTTTGGTTCTTGTGAGAACTTTCGAGCCTATCAAGGTCAAAACCTTATAGAGTTCAAAACTGACTGATCACTCACATTCTCATCTAATTCTTGAGTGTGTTGTCACAATCTTAGGGTTAGTATACTTACGGCTCTTGATTCTCAATAGTCAAGGGGACGGAGTTGCATACCTTATTGTTCTTACGGCTCTTGGTTCGATATAATCAAGGGGACGGAGACGCAGCTTCTTGACTTACGGCTCTTGATTCAATATAATCAAGGGGACGGGGTCGCAATACAAATCTTGTTTGAAGGTCCTGAACATTATTCCGCATCTTTGACGGATCACGAAGCAAATTGCCCGCGGTTCGCATCAGTTTGGTATCAGAGCGTAGGCTTCAAACTTGATTTCCCTATCATTATTTGTTTTCGTTTCCTCTTATTTTTATTTTTTTCAGTTGTAATTTTGTTATATGAACAAGCATTAAAAAAAAACGCCCAAAAAAAAAAAAAAAAGAAAAACGCCCAAAAAAAAAAAGTAAAAAAAAAGGGGCAGGAAGCTGGTTTATTATTCAGTTCTTGTCAAAAACAAAAACAAAAATATTTGTGTCACTTCGGTTCCTAGTTATCTTTCTTATCTTTTCTATTGTTGGTTTTGAATTTTATTTGGTTTGAATTTGATCAGGTCTTGTTAGTTCAAATAAGAACCGAATAAAGGAGTTTAGAGCGGTAAAAGGCAAGAGAGATTACATTATAGAAAAAGCCAAATTGTGTGAAACACGAGTGCTGAGTGACATCTTGTGAAGAGTGTCAGTGAAACACGTAAGGGAGTATTGTGAGGATTCTTTTCTCTTAATAATTTCTTTTACTTAATCATGTCTTCCCTATATTTCTATTGGGAAATATCATGATGAAGTTCTTTGTGATGTTGTCCCTATGTACGCTTCTCACATCTTATTGGGGAGGCCGTGGCAATTTGATAGGAGAGCTAACCATGACGGTTTCAAGAACCGTTTCAGCTTTGTAAAAGACAACAAATATGTAACTCTTGTACCATTGACACCTAAACAGGTGCATGAAGATCAATTGAGATTAAAAAGAGAGAGTGATTCGAGAAAAGTTGAGAAAGAAGAAAAAGAAAGAAATGAAAAAGAGAGTACAAGAAAAGAAGAAAAAGAGAATGAGAGAAGAAAAGAGAGCGTGAGCAAAACTGAAAAGAAAGTGAGCAAAGAAAAAGGAGAGGAAACAAAAAGAAAAGAGAGTTTCTATGCAAAACCAAGTGAGATCAAGAGAGCTTTTTATTCCGAAAGGCCTATGTATATACTTCTATACAAAGAGGCACTTTTGAACACTAACGAACTTGACCCATCCTTGCCTAGTGTTGTTTCTTCCTTATTGCATGAATATGAAGATGTCTTTCCCGATGATGTTCCTAGTGGTTTACCACCTATTAGAGGGATTGAGCATCAAATTGATTTCATTCCAGGTGCTGCAATACCAAACCGACCAGCCTATAGGACTAACCCCGAGGAGACGAGGGAACTCCAACGCCAAGTGGAGGAATTAATGACGAAAGGACATATAAGAGAGAGCCTTAGTCCATGCGCTGTACCGGTATTACTTGTACCAAAGAAGGATGGATCGTGGAGGATGTGTACTGATTGTCGTGCCATCAATAACATCACGGTAAAATATCGTCATCCTATTCCTAGGTTAGATGATTTGCTTGATGAATTGCATGGATCTTGTGTGTTTACTAAAATTGATTTAAAAAGTGGCTATCATCAAATTAGAATGAAAGAAGGAGATGAATGGAAAACTGCTTTCAAGACTAAATATGGATTGTATGAATGGTTAGTCATGCCATTTGGCTTAACTAATGCACCTAGTACATTCATGAGGTTGATGAATCATGTTTTACGTGCTTTCCTTGGAAAATTTGTTGTTGTCTATTTTGATGATATTTTGGTATATAGCAAGAATTTGGAAGAGCACACTAAGCATTTGCAACTTGTGCTTGAGGTTTTAAGAACAAAAAAACTATTTGCCAATATTAAAAAGTGTTCCTTTTGCACCGAGAAAGTTATGTTTCTTGGATATGTTGTTGGTGCTAATGGCATAGAAGTTGATGAGGAAAAGGTAAAGGCTATCAAGGAGTGGCCCAAACCTAAAACCATACCCGAGGTAAGGAGCTTTCATGGCTTAGCTAGCTTTTACCGTCGTTTTGTGAAAGACTTTAGCACAATTGCTGCACCACTCACTGAGATAATAAAGAAAACTATTGGTTTTAAGTGGGGTGTGGAACAAGAACAAGCTTTCCAAGCAATTAAAGACAAATTATGTTCTGCTCCTTTGCTTGCTTTACCAAATTTTTCCAAAACTTTTGAAATTGAGTGTGATGCGTCGGGAATAGGTATTGGTGCTGTTTTGATGCAGGAAAAGAGGCCGATTGCTTACTTTAGTGAAAAGCTCAATGGGGCAGCCTTGAAGTAAACAACCTATGCTAAAGAGCTTTACGCCTTGGTTAGGGCATTGCAAACATGGCAACATTATCTTTTACCTAAGGAGTTTGTCATCCACACTGATCATGAGTCTTTAAAGCATTTGAAAGGACAAGGAAAGTTGAACAAACATCAAGCTATGTGGATAGAATTCATTGAGAGCTTTCCCTTTGTCATCAAGTACAAGCAAGGTAAGGACAACGTCGTGGCTGATGCGTTGTCAAGAAGGTATACACTTGTCTCTATTCTTGATGCAAAGTTGCTTGGTTTCGAATATGTGAAAGATTTGTATGATAATGATCATGACTCTGCTGTTATTTATGGTGCTTGTGAAAAATCAGCCTTGGGAAAATTTTATAGACTAGATGGGTACTTGTTTAAAGAAAATAAACTTTGTGTGCCTAATAGTTCTATGAGAGAATTGCTTGTTCGTGAGGCTCATAGTGGGGGATTAATGGGACATTTTGGTATTAAAAAGACACTTGAAACATTGCACGAACATTTCTTTTGGCCAAAAATGAGAAGGGACGTGGAGCGAATCTGTTCTAGATGCATTGCATGTAGGAAAGCTAAATCTAGAGTTTTACCTCATGGTTTGTATACACCGTTACCCGTTCCAACCGCACCATGGATAGATATCTCAATGGACTTTGTTTTAGGGTTGCCTAGATCAAAGCGAGGTCGGGATTCTATCTTTGTAGTTGTAGATAGGTTTTCAAAAATGGCTCATTTCATTTCTTGCAATAAAACCGATGATGCAACTAATGTGGCTGATCTGTTTTTCAAGGAGATTGTTCGTTTGCATGGTGTTCCTAGAACTATTGTTTCTGATCGTAATGCCAAGTTCTTAAGCTACTTCTGGAAAGTTTTGTGGGGTAAATTGGGAACTAAACTTTTGTTTTCAACAACTTGTCACCCTCAAACTGATGGACAAACTGAAGTGGTTAATAGGACTTTATCCACACTTTTGCGCACAATAATTCAAAAGAATCTGAAAAATTGGGAAGATTGTTTGCCATTCATTGAGTTTGCTTATAATCGGAGTGTTCATTCTACCACTAACATGTCACCATTTGAAATTGTTTATGGTTTCAATCCTCTAACTCCCTTAGACTTGTTGCCATTACCGGTGAATGAAAGGGCTAGTTTAGATGGACATCGGAAAGCAGAGACGGTGAAGAAACTCCATGAGAGTGTTCGGCAACATATTGAGAAAAGGAATGAGCACTATGCGTCAAAGGCTAACAAAGGGCGCAAGAAAGTGGTCTTTCAACCTGGAGAATGGGTTTGGGTGCATATGAGAAAGGAAAGATTTCCATCTCGTAGGCAATCTAAGCTGGATCCAAGAGGAGATGGTCCTTTTCAAGTTCTTGAGCGCATAAATGACAATGCTTACAAGATTGAGCTGCCTGGTGAGTACAATGTTAGTACCACATTCAATGTTTCTGATCTTTCTCCTTTTGATGTAGGTTTCGATTCAAGGACGAATCTTTTCGAGGAAGGGGAGAATGATGCAAGCGGAGACCCGAGCAGAAGGATAAATGATCCACTTCAAATGCCGATCGGGCCAATTACTAGAGCAAGAGCCAAAAAGCTTTAAGATGCAATAAATGGGCTTGTCAAGGAGTTTATTTGGGTCAATCCAGCCCTAGAGAAGGAGCTCACAATGGATCAGTCCAGCAAGGAATGTAACTCAATCAAAGATGGTCAGAAAGCTTTCAATGTGATCTTGGCTATTGAAGGAAATGATCAAGACATTTTTGGCAATTGAAAGGCCTTAAATGACAAGGAATATTCATGAAAAATAGCTTGGAAATTCGTTCAAAACCTGGTCTTATTTTGACAAGTTTCAGATTACTAAGCTGGTTGGTCAGAGATTGGGAAACTTGCCAAATCTTGACCTAATAATTTGAAGACCTTAAATCATGATATTCCAAGCCTTAGATGGAATAATGGACGTGGTATTAGTCATATACTAGGGTATTTTATGTTTAATATCTCAGCCAAACAATTTTAGGTAGTTTCCCGTTCTATTTTAAGCAACAGAATTTCTAGTTTCCTGTTTTAAGCTAGGGTTAGACTTTCAGCATATTTCTTTTATTTTCAATGTGTGAGAACGTCCATGAGGGTTATTTAAGCTTGTATTATTCATTTTGTAATCAGATTTGAATTATTAATAAAATTTCTTGAGAGTTTGTTCTTCTCTTTTGGTTCTTGTGAGAACTTTCGAGCCTATCAAGGTCAAAACCTTATAGAGTTCAAAACTGACTGATCACTCACATTCTCATCTAATTCTTGAGTGTGTTGTCACAATCTTAGGGTTAGTATACTTACGGCTCTTGATTCTCAATAGTCAAGGGGACGGAGTTGCATACCTTATTGTTCTTACGGCTCTTGGTTCGATATAATCAAGGAGACGGAGACGCAGCTTCTTGACTTACGGCTCTTGATTCAATATTATCAAGGGGACGGGGTCGCAATACAAATCTTGTTTGAAGGTCCTGAACATTATTCCGCATCTTTGACGGATCACGAAGCAAATTGCCCGCGGTTCGCATCATTTGGTATCAGAGCGTAGGCTTCAAACTTGATTTCCCTATCATTATTTGTTTTCGTTTTTATTTTTATTTTTTTTCAGTTGTAATTTTTGTTATATGAACCAGCATTAAAAAAAAAAAAAGGCCCAAAAAAAAAAAAAAAGAAAAACGCCCAAAAAAAAAAGTAAAAAAAAAAGGGGCCAGGAAGCTGGTTTGTTATTCAGTTCTTGTCAAAAACAAAAACAAAATATTTGTGTCACTTCGGTTCCTAGTTATCTTTCTTATCTTTTCTATTGTTGGTTTTGAATTTTATTTGGTTTGAATTTGATCAGGTCTTGTTAGTTCAAATAAGAACCGAATAGAGGAGTTTAGAGCGGTAAAAGGCAAGAGAGATTACATTATAGAAAAAGCCAAATTGTGTGAAACACGAGTGCTGAGTGACATCTTGTGAAGAGTGTCAGTGAAACACGTAAGGGAGTGTTGTGAGGATTCTTTTCTCTTAACAATTTCTTTTACTTAATCATGTCTTCCAGCAACGAGCCAAAGAAAAATGAAGGTGACACGGACGTAATGTTCATGTTAAAAGCAATGCAACAGCATTTCGATCGGATGCATGTGGAGATGAACGAAATGCGAGATCGGATTGAACGAACGGAAGAAAGGCAGCAACGAGGAATTCCCCAAGGTCGAAGACAAGCAAGGCGTGTTCCTGAAGCACAATATCAAGAAGTATCTGAGAATGAGTCAGACATCGAAGAAGATCAAGGAAGATTTGTACCAAAAGGAGGAAGACAAGGCCGTGGAGTACAGCGAGATCCGAGAAGGCGTGATGATGTAGATAGAAACCTCGGAGCATCAAGATGAAGATTCCTCCTTTTCAAGGAAAGAATGACCCAGAGGCGTACTTGGAGTGGGAGAAAAAGGTGGAGATGATATTTGAGTGCAATCGTTATTCCGAAGAGAAGAAAGTAAAGCTTGCTGCCGTTGAGTTCACTGATTATGCCGTTGTGTGGTGGGATCAACTTGTGACAACTCGTAGACGTCACCAAGAACTCCCTATCGAGACGTGGAATGAGATGAAGGGCGTGATGAGGAGGAGATTTATTCCTAACCATTACCATCGTGATTTGTTCAATAAATTGCAGGGGCTGGTTCAAGGGTCGAAGAGCGTAGATGAGTACTACAAAGAGATGGAGATTGCACTAATCCGTGCGAATGTCGAGGAAGATCGAGAAGCCACCATGGCTCGATTCTTGAATGGCCTAAATCGCGACATCGCCAACATTGTAGAGTTGCAGCATTACGTGGAGATGGAAGACTTGCTGCATATCGCGCTCAAAGTGGAACGACAATTAAAGAGGAAGGGCAACCGACCCAACACCACCATGGGACAAAGCTCTTCATCGTGGAAGCCAAATTGGAGGAGGGATGATGCAACCACTTTAAAATCCAAGGTCGAACCACCAAAGAAGAAGGAGGACACTGCCTTATCCAATAAAGGTAGAACCGAAACTCAACAACGCAATCGAGATATCAAGTGCTTCAAATGTCATGGCATAGGTCATATTTCTAGCCAATGCCCAAACAAGAGAACCATGGTTATGCGTGAGGGAGAAATCGTGACGGACAGCGAAGGAGAGGAGCCAATGCCACAATTAGAAGATGCTAGCGATGCCGAAGTCGAGTATCCGGTGGAAGGAGAGGCGTTGGTGACAAGACGAATTTTAAGTGCCCAAATCAAAGAAGATGACGACCAGCAACAACGTGAGAACATTTTTCATACTCGCTGCCATATTAACAATAAAGTTTGTAGTTTGATTATTGATGGTGGGAGTTGCACTAATGTTGCTAGTGTTTTGTTAGTTGAAAAGCTACAATTACCTACACTTAAACACCCTAGACCATACAAGTTACAATGGCTGAATGATAGTGGGGAAGTGAGGGTGCAAAAGCAAGTGTTGGTGTCGTTTTCTATTGGGAAATATCATGATGAAGTTCTTTGTGATGTTGTCCCTATGTACGCTTCTCACATCTTATTGGGCAGGCCGTGGCAATTTGATAGGAGAGCTAACCATGACGGTTTCAAGAACCGTTTCAGCTTTGTAAAAGATAACAAACATGTAACTCTTGTACCATTGACACCTAAACAGGTGTATGAAGATCAAGTGAGATTAAAAAGAGAGAGTGATTCGAGAAAAGTTGAGAAAGAAGAAAAAGAAAGAAATGAAAAAGAGAGTACAAGAAAAGAAGAAAAAGAGAATGAGAGAAGAAAAGAGAGCGTGAGCAAAACTGAAAAGAAAGTGAGCAAAGAAAAAGGAGAGGAAACAAAAAGAAAAGAGAGTTTCTATGCAAAACCAAGTGAGATCAAGAGAGCTTTTTATTCCGAAAGGCCTATGTATATACTTCTATACAAAGAGGCACTTTTGAACACTAACGAACTTGACCCATCCTTGCCTAGTGTTGTTTCTTCCTTGTTGCAGGAATATGAAGATGTCTTTCCCGATGATGTTCCTAGTGGTTTACCACCTATTAGAGGGATTGAGCATCAAATTGATTTCATTCCAGGCGCTGCAATACCAAACCGACCAGCCTATAGGACTAACCCCGAGGAGACGAGGGAACTCCAACGCCAAGTGGAGGAATTAATGGCGAAAGGACATATAAGAGAGAGCCTTAGTCCATGCGCTGTACCGGTATTACTTGTACCAAAGAAGGATGGATCGTGGAGGATGTGTACTGATTGTCGTGCCATCAATAACATCACGGTAAAATATCGTCATCCTATTCCTAGGTTAGATGATTTGCTTGATGAATTGCATGGATCTTGTGTGTTTACTAAAATTGATTTAAAAAGTGGCTATCATCAAATTAGAATGAAAGAAGGAGATGAATGGAAAACTGCTTTCAAGACTAAATATGGATTGTATGAATGGTTAGTCATGCCATTTGGCTTAACTAATGCACCTAGTACATTCATGAGGTTGATGAATCATGTTTTACGTGCTTTCCTTGGAAAATTTGTTGTTGTCTATTTTGATGATATTTTGGTATATAGCAAGAATTTGGAAGAGCACACTAAGCATTTGCAACTTGTGCTTGAGGTTTTAAGAACAGAAAAGCTATTTGCCAATATTAAAAAGTGTTCCTTTTGCACCGAGAAAGTTATGTTTCTTGGATATGTTGTTGGTGCTAATGGCATAGAAGTTGATGAGGAAAAGGTAAAGGCTATCAAGGAGTGGCCCAAACCTAAAACCATACCCGAGGTAAGGAGCTTTCATGGCTTAGCTAGCTTTTACCGTCGTTTTGTGAAAGACTTTAGCACAATTGCTGCACCACTCACTGAGATAATAAAGAAAACTATTGGTTTTAAGTGGGGTGTGGAACAAGAACAAGCTTTTCAAGCAATTAAAGACAAATTATGTTCTGCTCCTTTGCTTGCTTTACCAAATTTTTCCAAAACTTTTGAAATTGAGTGTGATGCGTCGGGAATAGGTATTGGTGCTGTTTTGATGCAGGAAAAGAGGCCGATTGCTTACTTTAGTGAAAAGCTCAGTGGGGCAGCCTTGAAGTAACCAACCTATGCTAAGGAGCTTTACGCCTTGGTTAGGGCTTTGCAAACATGGCAACATTATCTTTTACCTAAGGAGTTTGTCATCCACACTGATCATGAGTCTTTAAAGCATTTGAAGGGACAAGGAAAGTTGAACAAACATCAAGCCATGTGGATAGAATTCATTGAGAGCTTTCCCTTTGTCATCAAGTACAAGCAAGGTAAGGACAACGTCGTGGCTGATGCGTTATCAAGAAGGTATACACTTGTCTCTATTCTTGATGCAAAGTTGCTTGGTTTCGAATATGTGAAAGATTTGTATGATAATGATCATGACTTTGCTGTTATTTATGGTGCTTGTGAAAAATCAGCCTTTGGAAAATTTTATAGACTAGATGGGTACTTGTTTAAAGAAAATAAACTTTGTGTGCCTAATAGTTCTATGAGAGAATTGCTTGTTCGTGAGGCTCATAGTGGGGGATTAATGGGACATTTTGGTGTTAAAAAGACACTTGAAACATTGCACGAACATTTCTTTTGGCCAAAAATGAGAAGGGACGTGGAGAGAATCTGTTCTAGATGCATTGCATGTAGGAAAGCTAAATCTAGAGTTTTACCTCATGGTTTGTATACACCGTTACCCGTTCCAACCGCACCATGGGTAGATATCTCAATGGACTTTGTTTTAGGGTTGCCTAGATCAAAGCGAGGTAGAGATTCTATCTTTGTAGTTGTAGATAGGTTTTCAAAAATGGCTCATTTCATTTCTTGTAATAAAACCGATGATGCAACTAATGTGGCTGATCTGTTTTTCAAGGAGATTGTTCGTTTGCATGGTGTTCCTAGAACTATTGTTTCTGATCGTGATGCCAAGTTCTTAAGCTACTTCTGGAAAGTTTTGTGGGGTAAATTGGGAACTAAACTTTTGTTTTCAACAACTTGTCACCCTCAAACTGATGGACAAACTGAAGTGGTTAATAGGACTTTATCCACACTTTTGCGCACAATAATTCAAAAGAATCTGAAAAATTGGGAAGATTGCCATTCATTGAGTTTGCTTATAATCGGAGTGTTCATTCTACCACTAACATGTCACCATTTGAAATTGTTTATGGTTTCAATCCTCTAACTCCCTTAGACTTGTTGCCATTACCGGTGAATGAAAGGGCTAGTTTAGATGGACATCGGAAAGCAGAGACGGTGAAGAAACTCCATGAGAGTGTTCGGCAACAAATTGAGAAAAGGAATGAGCACTATGCATCAAAGGCTAACAAAGGGCGCAAGAAAGTGGTCTTTCAACCTGGAGAATGGGTTTGGGTGCATATGAGAAAGGAAAGATTTCCATCTCGTAGGCAATCTAAGCTTGATCCAAGAGGAGATGGTCCTTTTCAAGTTCTTGAGCGCATCAATGACAATGCTTACAAGATTGAGCTTCCTGGTGAGTACAATGTTAGTACCACATTCAATGTTTCTGATCTTTCTCCTTTTGATGTAGGTTTCGATTCGAGGACGAATCTTTTCGAGGAAGGGGAGAATGATGCAAGCGGAGACCCGAGCAGAAGATAAAGGATCCACTTCAAATGCCGATCGGGCCAATTACTAGAGCAAGAGCCAAAAAGCTTCAAGATGCAATAAATGGGCTTGTCAAGGAGTTTATTTGGGCCAATCCAGCCCTAGAGAAGGAGCTCACAATGGATCAGTCCAACAAGGAATGTAACTCCATCAAAGATGGTCAGAAAGCTTTCAATGCGATCTTGGCTATTGAAGGAAATGATGAAGACATTTTTGGCAATTGAAAGGCCTTAAATGACAAGGAATATTCATGAAAAATAGCTTGGAAATTCGTTCAAAATCTGGTCTTATTTTGACAAGTTTCAGATTACTAAGCTGGTTGGTCAGAGATTGGGAAACTTGCCAAATCTTGAGCAAATAATTTGAAGACCTTAAATCATGATATTCCAAGGCTTAGAGGGAATAATGGACGTGGTATTAGTCAAATACTAGGGTATTTTATGTTTAATATCTCAGCCAAACAATTTTAGGTAGTTTCCCGTTCTATTTTAAGCAACAGAATTTCTAGTTTCCTGTTTTAAGCTAGGGTTAGACTTTCAGCATATTTCCTTTATTTTCAATGTATGAGAACGTCCATGAGGGTTATTTAAGCTTGTATTATTCATTTTGTAATCAGATTTGAATGATTAATAACATTTCTTGAGAGTTTGTTCTTCTCTTTTGGTTCTTGTGAGAACTTTCGAGCCTATCAAGGTCAAAACCTTATAGAGTTCAAAACTGACTGATCACTCACATTCTCATCTAATTCTTGAGTGTGTTGTCGCAATCTTAGGGTTAGTATACTTACGGCTCTTGATTCTCAATAGTCAAGGGGACGGAGTTGCATTCCTTATTGTTCTTACGGCTCTTGGTTCGATATAATCAAGGGGACGGAGACGCAGCTTCTTGACTTACGGCTCTTGGTTCAATATAATCAAGGGGACGGGGTCGCAATACAAATCTTGTTTGAAGGTCCTGAACATTATTCCGCATCTTTGACGGATCACGAAGCAAATTGCCCGCGGTTCGCATCATTTTGGTATCAGAGCGTAGGCTTCAAACTTGATTTCCCTATCATTATTTGTTTTCGTTTCTTCTTATTTTTATTTTTTTTCAGTTGTAATTTTGTTATATGAACCAGCATTAAAAAAAAAAAAAGGCCCAAAAAAAAAAAAAAAAAGAAAAACGCCCAAAAAAAAAAGTAAAAAAAAAAAGGGGGCAGGAAGCTGGTTTGTTATTCAGTTCTTGTCAAAAACAAAACAAATATTTGTGTCACTTCGGTTCCTAGTTATCTTTCTTATCTTTTCTATTGTTGGTTTTGAATTTTATTTGGTTTGAATTTGATCAGGTCTTGTTAGTTCAAATAAGAACCGAATAGAGGAGTTTAGAGCGGTAAAAGGCAAGAGAGATTACATTATAGGAAAAGCCAAATTGTGTGAAACACGAGTGCTGAGTGACATCTTGTGAAGAGTGTGAGTGAAACACGTAAGGGAGTGTTGTGAGGATTCTTTTCTCTTAACAATTTCTTTTACTTAATCATGTCTTCCAGCAACGAGCTAAAGAAAAATGAAGGTGACACGGACGTAATGTTCATGTTGAAAGCAATGCAACAGCATTTCGATCGGATGCATGTGGAGATGAACGAAATGCGAGATCGGATTGAACGAACGGAAGAAAGGCAGCAACGAGGAATTCCCCAAGGTCGAAGACAAGCAAGACGTGTTCCTGAAGCACAATATCAAGAAGTATCTGAGAATGAGTCAGACTTCGAAGAAGATCAAGGATTGCTAGAACGAGCAGGAAGATTTGTGCCAAGGGGTGGAAGACAAGGCCGTGGAGTACAGCGAGATCCGAGAAGGCGTGATGATGTAGATAGAAACCTCGGAAGCATCAAGATGAAGATTCCTCCTTTTCAAGGAAAGAATGACCCAGAGGCATACTTGGAGTGGGAGAAAAAGGTGGAGATGATATTTGAGTGCAATCGTTATTCCGAAGAGAAGAAAGTAAAGCTTGCTGCCGTTGAGTTCACTGATTATGCCGTTGTGTGGTGGGATCAACTTGTGACAACTCGTAGACGTCACCAAGAACTCCCTATCGAGACGTGGAATGAGATGAAGGGCGTGATGAGGAGGAGATTTATTCCTAACCATTACCATCGTGATTTGTTCAATAAATTGCAGGGGCTGGTTCAAGGGTCGAAGAGCGTAGATGAGTACTACAAAGAGATGGAGATTGCACTAATCCGTGCGAATGTCGAGGAAGATCGAGAAGCCACCATGGCTCGATTCTTGAATGGCCTAAATCGCGACATCGCCAACATTGTAGAGTTGCAGCATTACGTGGAGATGGAAGACTTGCTGCATATCGCGCTCAAAGTGGAACGACAATTAAAGAGGAAGGGCAACCGACCCAACACCACCATGGGACAAAGCTCTTCATCGTGGAAGCCAAATTGGAGGAGGGATGATGCAACCACTTTAAAATCCAAGGTCGAACCACCAAAGAAGAAGGAGGACACTGCCTTACCCAATAAAGGTAGAACCGAAACTCAACAACGCAATCGAGATATCAAGTGCTTCAAATGTCATGGCATAGGTCATATTTCTAGCCAATGCCCAAACAAGAGAACCATGGTTATGCGTGAGGGAGAAATCGTGACGGACAGCGAGGGAGAGGAGCCAATGCCACAATTAGAAGATGCTAGCGATGCCGAAGTCGAGTATCCAGTGGAAGGAGAGGCGTTGGTGACAAGACGAATTTTAAGTGCCCAAATCAAAGAAGATGACGACCAGCAACAACGTGAGAACATTTTTCATACTCGCTGCCATATTAACAATAAAGTTTGTAGTTTGATTATTGATGGTGGGAGTTGCACTAATGTTGCTAGTGTTTTGTTAGTTGAAAAGCTACAATTACCTACACTTAAACACCCTAGACCATACAAGTTACAATGGCTGAATGATAGTGGGGAAGTGAGGGTGCAAAAGCAAGTGTTGGTGTCGTTTTCTATTGGGAAATATCATGATGAAGTTCTTTGTGATGTTGTCCCTATGTACGCTTCTCACATCTTCTTGGGCAGGCCGTGGCAATTTGATAGGAGAGCTAACCATGACGGTTTCAAGAACCGTTTCAGCTTTGTAAAAGATAACAAACATGTAACTCTTGTACCATTGACACCTAAACAGGTGTATGAAGATCAAGTGAGATTAAAAAGAGAGAGTGATTCGAGAAAAGTTGAGAAAGAAGAAAAAGAAAGAAATGAAAAAGAGAGTACAAGAAAAGAAGAAAAAGAGAATGAGAGAAGAAAAGAGAGCGTGAGCAAAACTGAAAAGAAAGTGAGCAAAGAAAAAGGAGAGGAAACAAAAAGAAAAGAGAGTTTCTATGCAAAACCAAGTGAGATCAAGAGAGCTTTTTATTCCGAAAGGCCTATGTATATACTTCTATACAAAGAGGCACTTTTGAACACTAACGAACTTGACCCATCCTTGCCTAGTGTTGTTTCTTCCTTGTTGCAGGAATATGAAGATGTCTTTCCCGATGATGTTCCTAGTGGTTTACCACCTATTAGAGGGATTGAGCATCAAATTGATTTCATTCCAGGCGCTGCAATACCAAACCGACCAGCCTATAGGACTAACCCCGAGGAGACGAGGGAACTCCAACGCCAAGTGGAGGAATTAATGGCGAAAGGACATATAAGAGAGAGCCTTAGTCCATGCGCTGTACCGGTATTACTTGTACCAAAGAAGGATGGATCGTGGAGGATGTGTACTGATTGTCGTGCCATCAATAACATCACGGTAAAATATCGTCATCCTATTCCTAGGTTAGATGATTTGCTTGATGAATTGCATGGATCTTGTGTGTTTACTAAAATTGATTTAAAAAGTGGCTATCATCAAATTAGAATGAAAGAAGGAGATGAATGGAAAACTGCTTTCAAGACTAAATATGGATTGTATGAATGGTTAGTCATGCCATTTGGCTTAACTAATGCACCTAGTACATTCATGAGGTTGATGAATCATGTTTTACGTGCTTTCCTTGGAAAATTTGTTGTTGTCTATTTTGATGATATTTTGGTATATAGCAAGAATTTGGAAGAGCACACTAAGCATTTGCAACTTGTGCTTGAGGTTTTAAGAACAGAAAAGCTATTTGCCAATATTAAAAAGTGTTCCTTTTGCACCGAGAAAGTTATGTTTCTTGGATATGTTGTTGGTGCTAATGGCATAGAAGTTGATGAGGAAAAGGTAAAGGCTATCAAGGAGTGGCCCAAACCTAAAACCATACCCGAGGTAAGGAGCTTTCATGGCTTAGCTAGCTTTTACCGTCGTTTTGTGAAAGACTTTAGCACAATTGCTGCACCACTCACTGAGATAATAAAGAAAACTATTGGTTTTAAGTGGGGTGTGGAACAAGAACAAGCTTTTCAAGCAATTAAAGACAAATTATGTTCTGCTCCTTTGCTTGCTTTACCAAATTTTTCCAAAACTTTTGAAATTGAGTGTGATGCGTCGGGAATAGGTATTGGTGCTGTTTTGATGCAGGAAAAGAGGCCGATTGCTTACTTTAGTGAAAAGCTCAGTGGGGCAGCCTTGAAGTAACCAACCTATGCTAAGGAGCTTTACGCCTTGGTTAGGGCTTTGCAAACATGGCAACATTATCTTTTACCTAAGGAGTTTGTCATCCACACTGATCATGAGTCTTTAAAGCATTTGAAGGGACAAGGAAAGTTGAACAAACATCAAGCCATGTGGATAGAATTCATTGAGAGCTTTCCCTTTGTCATCAAGTACAAGCAAGGTAAGGACAACGTCGTGGCTGATGCGTTGTCAAGAAGGTATACACTTGTCTCTATTCTTGATGCAAAGTTGCTTGGTTTCGAATATGTGAAAGATTTGTATGATAATGATCATGACTTTGCTGTTATTTATGGTGCTTGTGAAAAATCAGCCTTTGGAAAATTTTATAGACTAGATGGGTACTTGTTTAAAGAAAATAAACTTTGTGTGCCTAATAGTTCTATGAGAGAATTGCTTGTTCGTGAGGCTCATAGTGGGGGATTAATGGGACATTTTGGTGTTAAAAAGACACTTGAAACATTGCACGAACATTTCTTTTGGCCAAAAATGAGAAGGGACGTGGAGAGAATCTGTTCTAGATGCATTGCATGTAGGAAAGCTAAATCTAGAGTTTTACCTCATGGTTTGTATACACCGTTACCCGTTCCAACCGCACCATGGGTAGATATCTCAATGGACTTTGTTTTAGGGTTGCCTAGATCAAAGCGAGGTCGGGATTCTATCTTTGTAGTTGTAGATAGGTTTTCAAAAATGGCTCATTTCATTTCTTGCAATAAAACCGATGATGCAACTAATGTGGCTGATCTGTTTTTCAAGGAGATTGTTCGTTTGCATGGTGTTCCTAGAACTATTGTTTCTGATCGTGATGCCAAGTTCTTAAGCTACTTCTGGAAAGTTTTGTGGGGTAAATTGGGAACTAAACTTTTGTTTTCAACAACTTGTCACCCTCAAACTGATGGACAAACTGAAGTGGTTAATAGGACTTTATCCACACTTTTGCGCACAATAATTCAAAAGAATCTGAAAAATTGGGAAGATTGTTTGCCATTCATTGAGTTTGCTTATAATCGGAGTGTTCATTCTACCACTAACATGTCACCATTTGAAATTGTTTATGGTTTCAATCCTCTAACTCCCTTAGACTTGTTGCCATTACCGGTGAATGAAAGGGCTAGTTTAGATGGACATCGGAAAGCAGAGACGGTGAAGAAACTCCATGAGAGTGTTCGGCAACAAATTGAGAAAAGGAATGAGCACTATGCGTCAAAGGCTAACAAAGGGCGCAAGAAAGTGGTCTTTCAACCTGGAGAATGGGTTTGGGTGCATATGAGAAAGGAAAGATTTCCATCTCGTAGGCAATCTAAGCTGGATCCAAGAGGAGATGGTCCTTTTCAAGTTCTTGAGCGCATAAATGACAATGCTTACAAGATTGAGCTTCCTGGTGAGTACAATGTTAGTACCACATTCAATGTTTCTGATCTTTCTCCTTTTGATGTAGGTTTCGATTCGAGGATGAATCTTTTCGAGGAAGGGGAGAATGATGCAAGCGGAGACCCGAGCAGAAGGATAAAGGATCCACTTCAAATGCCGATCGGGCCAATTACTAGAGCAAGAGCCAAAAAGCTTAAGATGCAATAAATGGGCTTGTCAAGGAGTTTATTTGGGCCAATCCAGCCCTAGAGAAGGAGCTCACAATGGATCAGTCCAGCAAGGAATGTAACTCCATCAAAGATGGTCAGAAAGCTTTCAATGCGATCTTGGCTATTGAAGGAAATGATGAAGACATTTTTGGCAATTGAAAGGCCTTAAATGACAAGGAATATTCATGAAAAATAGCTTGGAAATTCGTTCAAAATCTGGTCTTATTTTGACAAGTTTCAGATTACTAAGCTGGTTGGTCAGAGATTGGGAAACTTGCCAAATCTTGAGCAAATAATTTGAAGACCTTAAATCATGATATTCCAAGCCTTAGAGGGAATAATGGACGTGGTATTAGTCATATATTAGGGTATTTTATGTTTAATATCTCAGCCAAACAATTTTAGGTAGTTTCCCGTTCTATTTTAAGCAACAGAATTTCTAGTTTCCTGTTTTAAGCTAGGGTTAGACTTTCAGCATATTTCCTTATTTTCAATGTATGAGAACGTCCATGAGGGTTATTTAAGCTTCTATTATTCATTTTGTAATCAGATTTGAATTATTAATAAAATTTCTTGAGAGTTTGTTCTTCTCTTTTGGTTCTTGTGAGAACTTTCGAGCCTATCAAGGTCAAAACCTTATAGAGTTCAAAACTGACTGATCACTCACATTCTCATCTAATTCTTGAGTGTGTTGTCACAATCTTAGGGTTAGTATACTTACGGCTCTTGATTCTCAATAGTCAAGGGGACGGAGTTGCATACCTTATTGTTCTTACGGCTCTTGGTTCGATATAATCAATGGGACGGAGACGCAGCTTCTTGACTTACACCTCTTGATTCAATATAATCAAGGGGACGGGGTCGCAATACAAATCTTGTTTGAAGGTCCTGAACATTATTCCGCATCTTTGACGGATCACGAAGCAAATTGCCCGCGGTTCGCATCAGTTTGGTATCAGAGCGTAGGCTTCAAACTTGATTTCCCTATCATTATTTGTTTTCGTTTCCTCTTATTTTTATTTTTTTCAGTTGTAATTTTGTTATATGAACCAGCATTAAAAAAAAAACGCCCAAAAAAAAAAAAAAAGAAAAACGCCCAAAAAAAAAAGGGCCAGGAAGCTGGTTTATTATTCAGTTCTTGTCAAAAACAAAAACGAAAATATTTGTGTCACTTCGGTTCCTAGTTATCTTTCTTATCTTTTCTATTGTTGGTTTTGAATTTTATTTGGTTTGCATTTGATCAGGTCTTGTTAGTTCAAATAAGAACCGAATAGAGGAGTTTAGAGCGGTAAAAGGCAAGAGAGATTACATTATAGAAAAGCCAAATTGTGTGAAAGACGAGTGCTGAGTGACATCTTGTGAAGAGTGTCAGTGAAACACGTAAGGGAGTGTTGTGAGGATTCTTTTCTCTTAACAATTTCTTTTACTTAATCATGTCTTCCAGCAACGAGCCAAAGAAAAATGAAGGTGACACGGACGTAATGTTCATGTTAAAAGCAATGCAACAGCATTTCGATCGGATGCATGTGGAGATGAACGAAATGCGAGATCGGATTGAACGAACGGAAGAAAGGCAGCAACGAGGAATTCCCCAAGGTCGAAGACAAGCAAGGCGTGTTCCTGAAGCACAATATCAAGAAGTATCTGAGAATGAGTCAGACATCGAAGAAGATCAAGGAAGATTTGTACCAAGAGGAGGAAGACAAGGCCGTGGAGTACAGCGAGATCCGAGAAGGCGTGATGATGTAGATAGAAACCTCGGGAGCATCAAGATGAAGATTCCTCCTTTTCAAGGAAAGAATGACCCAGAGGCGTACTTGGAGTGGGAGAAAAAGGTGGATATGATATTTGAGTGCAATCGTTATTCCGAAGAGAAGAAAGTAAAGCTTGCTGCCGTTGAGTTCACTGATTATGCCGTTGTGTGGTGGGATCAACTTGTGACAACTTGTAGACGTCACCAAGAACTCCCTATCGAGACGTGGAATGAGATGAAGGGCGTGATGAGGAGGAGATTTATTCCTAACCATTACCATCGTGATTTGTTCAATAAATTGCAGGGGCTGGTTCAAGGGTCGAAGAGCGTAGATGAGTATTACAAAGAGATGGAGATTGCACTAATCCGTGCGAATGTCGAGGAAGATCGAGAAGCCACCATGGCTCGATTCTTGAATGGCCTAAATCGCGACATCGCCAACATTGTAGAGTTGCAGCATTACGT
Organism: Boehmeria nivea var. tenacissima; assembly: GCA_018132145.1. Taxonomy (NCBI): domain Eukaryota; kingdom Viridiplantae; phylum Streptophyta; class Magnoliopsida; order Rosales; family Urticaceae; genus Boehmeria; species Boehmeria nivea. Next base: position 19,334 of record JACWIL010000032.1, on the reverse strand, counting down.
GGAGATGGAAGACTTGCTGCATATCGCGCTCAAAGTGGAACGACAATTAAAGAGGAAGGGCAACCGACCCAACACCACCATGGGACAAAGCTCTTCATCGTGGAAGCCAAATTGGAGGAGGGATGATGCAACCACTTTAAAATCCAAGGTCGAACCACCAAAGAAGAAGGAGGACACTGCCTTACCCAATAAAGGTAGAACCGAAACTCAACAACGCAATCGAGATATCAAGTGCTTCAAATGTCATGGCATAGGTCATATTTCTAGCCAATGCCCAAACAAGAGAACCATGGTTATGCGTGAGGGAGAAATCGTGACGGACAGCGAGGGAGAGGAGCCAATGCCACAATTAGAAGATGCTAGCGATGCCGAAATCGAGTATCCAGTGGAAGGAGAGGCGTTGGTGACAAGATGAATTTTAAGTGCCCAAATCAAAGAAGATGACGACCAGCAACAACGTGAGAACATTTTTCATACTCGCTGCCATATTAACAATAAAGTTTGTAGTTTGATTATTGATGGTGGGAGTTGCACTAATGTTGCTAGTGTTTTGTTAGTTGAAAAGCTACAATTACCTACACTTAAACACCCTAGACCATACAAGTTACAATGGCTGAATGATAGTGGGGAAGTGAGGGTGCAAAAGCAAGTGTTGGTGTCATTTTCTATTGGAAAATATCATGATGAAGTTCTTTGTGATGTTGTCCCTATGTACGCTTCTCACATCTTATTGGGCAGGCCGTGGCAATTTGATAGGAGAGCTAACCATGACGGTTTCAAGAACCCTTTAACGGCTCGATTTCGGCAAAACTAGTTATAATGACTTTTTTTTATCACGAAGTGAGTTTTTAAGGCTTGTTGGAAGTCCAAATGAGTCCCTAACACATATTATATTGTATTTTATGTTCAACTAGTGATTTGGCATCAAAAAAACTTTGAAAGAGTCACTTTCGAGCCAAGAAACCAATTACAAGGCTCGATTTGGGCAAAACTAGTTATAAGGACTTAGTTTTTGGGCGAGGTGGGTTTTTAAGTGTTGTTGGAGCTCAAACTGAGTCCCTAAGAATTATCTTAATCCAATATATGTTCAAATAATGATTTTGGATCGCAACAACTTTGCTAGAGTTACTTCGGAGCCAAAATACCCATTCAAGGGCTCGATTTAGGCAAAACAAGTTATAAGGAGTTAGTTTTTGCGCGAGGTGAGTTTTTAAGTGTTTTTGGTGCTCAAAATGAGTCCCTACAAATTATTTTAAAGTATTATATGTTCAAATACTGATTAGGGATCAAAACAACTTTATTAGAGTCACTTCGGAGCCAAAATACCTATTTAAGGGCTCGATTGAGGCAAAACTAGTTATAAGGACTTAGTGATTGCGCGAGGTGAGTTTTTAAGTGTTGTTGGAGCTGAAAATTAGTCCCTACGAATTATTTTAATGTATTATAAGTTCAAATACTGATTTGGGATCAAAACAACTTTGCTAGCGTCACTTCGGAGCCAAAATACCCATTTAAAGGCTCCATTTATGCAAAACTAGTTACAATGGCTTAGTTTTGGCTCGAAGTGAGTTTTTAAGTGTTGTTGGAGCTCAAAATGAGTCCCCACGTATTATTTTAATGTATTATATGTTCAAATTCTGATTTGGGATCAAAAGAACTTTGCTAGAGTCACTTCGGAGCCAAAATATCCATTTAAAGGCTCGATTTTAGCAAAACTAGTTATAAGGACTTAGTTTTTGCACGAGGTGAGTTTTAAAGTCTTTTTGGAGCTCAAAATGAGTCCATAAGACTTATTATAACATTTTATATTGAAATACACACATGGGACCTAAACAACTTCGCTAGATTCATGTCGGAGCCAAAAAGACCGTCCAAAAGCTCAATTTAGGCAAAACTAGATATATGGACTTAGTTTCCGCGAAGTGACCTTATAAGTCTTGTTTGAGCTCCAAACGAGTCTGTAGGACTTATTATAATATATTACGGTTTCAAATACTCATTTAGGATCAAAACAAGTTTGCTAGAGTCACTTCGGAGCTAAAAAAAACCGGTCCAAAGGCTCGATTTAGGCAAAACTAGTTATAAGGACTTAGTTTTTGCGAGGTGAGTTTTTAAGGCTTGTTGTATCTCAAAATGAGTTCCTAAGACTAATTATAATATATTATATCTTTAAATACACATTTAGGGCCAAAACAACTTTGCTAGATTCACTTCGGAGCCAAAATAGCCCTTTAACGGCTCTATTTCGACAAAACTAGTTATAATGACTTTGTTTTAGCGCGAAGTGAGTTTTTAAGGCTTGTTGGAAGTCCAAATAAGTCCCTAACACATATTATATTGTACTATATGTTCAACTAATGATTTAGGATCTAAAAAACTTTGACAGAGTCCCTTCGGAGCCTAAAAACCAATTAGAAGGCTCGATTTAGGCAAAACTAGTTATAAGGACTTAGTTTTGGCACGAGGCGAGTTTTTAAGTGTTGTTGGAGCTCAAAATGAGTTCCCACAAATTATTTTAATGTATTATATGTTCAAATTTTGATGTGGGATCAAAACAACTTTGCTAGATTCACTTCAGAGCCAAAAAAAAACCGTCCAAGAGCTCGATTTAGGCAAACATAGTTATAAGGACTTAGTTTCCGCGAAGTGACCTTATAAGTCTTGTTGGAACTCCAAACGAGTCTTAAAGACTTATTATAATATATTATGTGTTCAACCCTCATTTAGGATCAACACAAGTTTTCTAGAGTGACTTCAGAGCCAAAAAAACCCGTCCAAAAGTTCGATTTAGGGAAAACTAGTTATAAGGACTTAGTTTTTGCGAGGTGAGGTTTTAAGGCATGTTGTAGCTCAAAATGAATCCCTAAGACTAATTATATTATATTATATATTTAAATACACATTTAAGACCTAAACAACTTTGCTAGATTCACTTTGGAGCCAAAATACCCTTTTAACGGCTCGATTTCGGCAAAACTAGTTATAATGACTTTGTTTTAGCGCGAAGTGAGTTTTTAAGGCTTGTTGGAAGTCCAAATAAGTCCCTAACACATATTATATTGTACTATATGTTCAACTAATGATTTAGGATCTAAAAAACTTTGATAGAGTCACTTTGGAGCCTAAAAACCAATTAGAAGGCTCGATCTAGGCAAAACTAGTTATAAGGACTTAGTTTTCACACGAGGGGAGTTTTTAAGTGTTGTTGGAGCTCAAAATGAGTTCCCACAAATTATTTTAATCTATTATGTGTTCAAATTCTGATTTGGGATCAAAACAACTTTGCTAGAGTCAGATAGGAGCCAAAATAACCATTTAAGGGCTCGATTTAGGTAAAACTAGTTATAAGGGCTTAGCTTTTGCGCGAGGTGAGTTTTAAAGAATTTTTGGAGCTCAAAATGAGTCCATAAGATTTATTATAATATTTTATATTCAAATACACACATGGGACCTAAACAACTTCGCTAGATTCACTACAGAGCCAAAAAAACCGTCCAAAAGCTCGATTTAGGCAAACATAGTTATAAGGACTTAGTTTCCACGAAGTGACCTTATAAGTCTTGTTGGAACTCCAAACGAGTCTCAAAGACTTATTATAATATATTATGTGTTCAACCCTCATTTAGGATCAAAAAAAGTTTGCTAGAGTGACTTCAGAGCCAAAAAAACCGGTCCAAAAGTTCGATTTGGGGAAAACTAGTTATAACGACTTAGTTTTTGCGAGGTGAGGTTTTAAGGCATGTTGTAGCTCAAAATGAGTCCCTAAGACTAATTATAATATATTATGTATTTAAATACAGATTTAAGACCTAAACAACTTTGCTAGATTGACTTCGAAGCCAAAATACCCCTTTAACAGCTCGATTTCGGCAAAACTAGTTATAATGACTTTTTTTTATCGCGAAGTGAGTTTTAAGGCTTGTTGGAAGTCCAAATGAGTTCCTACAACATATTATATTATATTATATGTTCAACTAGTGATTTGGGATCAAAAAAACTTTGATAGAGTCACTTTGGAGCCAAAAAACCAATTACAAGGCTCGATTTAGGCAAAACTAGTTATAAGGACTTAGTTTTTGCGCGAGGTGGGTTTTTAGGTGTTGTTGGAGCTCAAAATGAGTCCCTAAGAATTATTTTAATGCAATATATGTTCAAATACTGATTAGGGATCAAAACAACTTTATTAGAGTCACTTCGGAGCCAAAATACCAATTTAAGGGCTCGATTGAGGCAAAACTAGTTATTAGGACTTAGTGATTGCACGAGGTGAGTTTTTAAGTGTTGTTGGAGCTCAAAATGAGTCTCTACGAATTAGTTTAATGTATTATAAGTTCAAATACTGATTTGGGATCAAAACAACTTTGCTAGCGTCACTTCGGAGCCAAAATACCCATTTAAGGGCTCCATTTAGGCAAAACTAGTTACAAGGGCTTAGTTTTGGCTCGAAGTGAGTTTTTAAGTGTTGTTGGAGCTCAAAATGAGTCCCCACGTATTATTTTAATGTATTATATGTTCAAATTCTGATTTGGGATCAAAAGATTTTGCTAGAGTCACTTCGGAGCCAAAATATCCATTTAAAGACTCGATTTTAGCAAAACTAGTTATAAGGACTTAGTCTTTGCACGAGGTGAGTTTTAAAGTCTTTTTGGAGCTCAAAATGAGTCTATAAGACTTATTATAATATTTTATATTGAAATACACACATGGGACGTAAATAACTTCGCTAGATTTACTCGGAGCCAAAAAGACCGCCCAAAAGCTCGATTTAGGCAAAACTAGATATATGGACTTAGTTTCCGCGAAGTGACCTTATAAGTCTTATATGTTCAAATTCTGAGTTGGGATCATATAATGCATTAAAATAATTCTTAGGGACTCATTTTGAGCTCTGACAACACTTAAAAACCCACCTCGCGCAAAAACTAAGTCCTTATAACTAGTTTTCCCTAAATCGAGCCTTCTAATTGGTTTTTTGGCTCCAAAGTGACTCTATCAAAGTTTTTTTATCCCAAATCACTAGTTGAAAATATAATACAATATAATATGTGTTAGGGACTCATTTGGACTTCCAACAAGCCTTAAAAACTCGCTTCGCGATAAAACAAAGTCGTTATAACTAGTTTTGCCTAAATCGAGCTTTTGGACGGGTTTTTTTTGACCTCCGAAGTGACTCTAGCAAACTTCTTTTAATCCTAAATGAGTATTTGAAACCGTAATATATTATAATAAGTCCTAGAGACTCGTTTGGAGCTCCAACAAGACTTATAAGGTCACTTTGTGGAAACTAAGTCCTGATAACTAGTTTTGCCTAAATCGAGCTTTTGGACGGGTTTTTTGGCTCCGAAGTGAATCTAGCGAAGTTGTTTAGGTCCCAAGTGTGTATTTCAATATAAAATATTATAATAAGTCTTATGGACTCATTTTGAGCTCCAAAAAGACTTTAAAACTCACCTCGTGCAAAAACCAAGTCCTTATAACTAATTTTGCTAAAATCGAGCCCTTAAATCGATATTTTGGCTCCGAAGTGACTCTAGCAAAGTTCTTTTGATCCCAAATCAGAATTTGAACATATAATACATTAAAATAATTCGTGGGGACTCATTTTGAGCTCCAACAACACTTAAAAACTCACTTCGCGCCAAAACTAAGTCCTTGTAACTAGTTTTGCCTAAATTGAGCCCTTAAATGGGTATTTTGGCTCCGAAGTGACTCTAGCAAAGTTGTTTTGATCCCAAATCAGTATTTGAACTTATAATACATTAAAATAATTCGTAGGGACTCATTTTGAGCTCCAACAACACTTAAAAACTCACCTCGCGCAAACACTAAGTCCTTATAACTAGTTTTGCCTCAATCGAGCCCTTAAATGGGTATTTTGGCTCCGAAGTGACTCTAATAAAGTTGTTTGATCCCTAATCAGTATTTGAACATATAATACATTAAAATAATTTGTAGGGACTCATTTTGAGCACCAACAACACTTAAAAACTCACCTCGCGCAAAAACTAAGTCCTTATAACTTGTTTTGCCTAAATCGAGCCCTTGAATGGGTATTTTGTCTCCGAAGTGACTCTAGCAAAGTTGTTGCGATCCGAAATCATTATTTGAACATATAATGCATTAAAATAATTCTTAGGGACTCATTTTGAGCTCCAACAACACTTAAAAACCCACCTCGCGCAAAAACTAAGTCCTTATAACTAGTTTTGCCTAAATCGAGCCTTGTAATTGGTTTTTTGGCTCCAAAGTGACTCTATCAAAGTTTTTTTGATCCCAAATCACTAGTTGAACATATAATACAATATAATATGTGTTAGGGACTCATTTGGACTTCCAACAAGCCTTAAAAACTCACTTCGCGATAAAACAAAGTCATTATAACTAGTTTTGCCGAAATCGAGCCGTTAAAGGGCTATTTTGGCTCCGAAGTGAATCTAGCAAAGTTGTTTTGGCCCTAAATGTGTATTTAAATATATAATATATTATAATTAGTCTTACGGACTCATTTTGAGATACAACAAGCCTTAAAAACTCACCTCGCAAAAACTAAGTCCTTATAACTAGTTTTGCCTAAATCGAGCTTTTGGACGGGTTTTTTTTAGCTCCGAAGTGACTCTAGCAAACTTGTTTTGATCCTAAATGAGTATTTGAAACCGTAATATATTATAATAAGTCCTAGAGACTCGTTTGGAGCTCCAACAAGACTTATAAGGTCACTTCGCGGAAACTAAGTCCTGATAACTAGTTTTGCCTAAATCGAGCTTTTGGACGGGTTTTTTTGGCTCCGAAGTGAATCTAGCGAAGTTGTTTAGGTCCCAAGTGTGTATTTCAATATAAAATATTATAATAAGTCTTATGGACTCATTTTGAGCTCCAAAAAGACTTTAAAACTCACCTCGTGCAAAAACCAAGTCCTTATAACTAATTTTGCTAAAATCGAGCCCTTAAATCGATATTTTGGCTCCGAAGTGACTCTAGCAAAGTTCTTTTGATCCCAAATCAGAATTTGAACATATAATACATTAAAATAATTCGTGGGGACTCATTTTGAGCTCCAACAACACTTAAAAACTCACTTCGCGCCAAAACTAAGTCCTTGTAACTAGTTTTGCCTAAATTGAGCCCTTAAATGGGTATTTTGGCTCCGAAGTGACTCTAGCAAAGTTGTTTTGATCCCAAATCAGTATTTGAACTTATAATACATTAAAATAATTCGTAGGGACTCATTTTGAGCTCCAACAACACTTAAAAACTCACCTCGCGCAAACACTAAGTCCTTATAACTAGTTTTGCCTCAATCGAGCCCTTAAATGGGTATTTTGGCTCCGAAGTGACTCTAATAAAGTTGTTTGATCCCTAATCAGTATTTGAACATATAATACATTAAAATAATTTGTAGGGACTCATTTTGAGCACCAACAACACTTAAAAACTCACCTCGCGCAAAAACTAAGTCCTTATAACTTGTTTTGCCTAAATCGAGCCCTTGAATGGGTATTTTGTCTCCGAAGTGACTCTAGCAAAGTTGTTGCGATCCGAAATCATTATTTGAACATATATTGCATTAAAATAATTCTTAGGGACTCATTTTGAGCTCCAACAACACTTAAAAACCCACCTCGCGCAAAAACTAAGTCCTTATAACTAGTTTTGCCTAAATCGAGCCTTGTAATTGGTTTTTTGGCTCCAAAGTGACTCTATCAAAGTTTTTTTGATCCCAAATCACTAGTTGAACATATAATACAATATAATATGTGTTAGGGACTCATTTGGACTTCCAACAAGCCTTAAAAACTCACTTCGCGATAAAACAAAGTCATTATAACTAGTTTTGCCGAAATCGAGCCGTTAAAGGGCTATTTTGGCTCCGAAGTGAATCTAGCAAAGTTGTTTTGGCCCTAAATGTGTATTTAAATATATAATATATTATAATTAGTCTTACGGACTCATTTTGAGATACAACAAGCCTTAAAAACTCACCTCGCAAAAACTAAGTCCTTATAACTAGTTTTGCCTAAATCGAGCTTTTGGACGGGTTTTTTTTAGCTCCGAAGTGACTCTAGCAAACTTGTTTTGATCCTAAATGAGTATTTGAAACCGTAATATATTATAATAAGTCCTAGAGACTCGTTTGGAGCTCCAACAAGACTTATAAGGTCACTTCGCGGAAACTAAGTCCTGATAACTAGTTTTGCCTAAATCGAGCTTTTGGACGGGTTTTTTTGGCTCCGAAGTGAATCTAGCGAAGTTGTTTAGGTCCCAAGTGTGTATTTCAATATAAAATATTATAATAAGTCTTATGGACTCATTTTGAGCTCCAAAAAGACTTTAAAACTCACCTCGTGCAAAAACCAAGTCCTTATAACTAATTTTGCTAAAATCGAGCCCTTAAATCGATATTTTGGCTCCGAAGTGACTCTAGCAAAGTTCTTTTGATCCCAAATCAGAATTTGAACATATAATACATTAAAATAATTCGTGGGGACTCATTTTGAGCTCCAACAACACTTAAAAACTCACTTCGCGCCAAAACTAAGTCCTTGTAACTAGTTTTGCCTAAATTGAGCCCTTAAATGGGTATTTTGGCTCCGAAGTGACTCTAGCAAAGTTGTTTTGATCCCAAATCAGTATTTGAACTTATAATACATTAAAATAATTCGTAGGGACTCATTTTGAGCTCCAACAACACTTAAAAACTCACCTCGCGCAAACACTAAGTCCTTATAACTAGTTTTGCCTCAATCGAGCCCTTAAATGGGTATTTTGGCTCCGAAGTGACTCTAATAAAGTTGTTTGATCCCTAATCAGTATTTGAACATATAATACATTAAAATAATTTGTAGGGACTCATTTTGAGCACCAACAACACTTAAAAACTCACCTCGCGCAAAAACTAAGTCCTTATAACTTGTTTTGCCTAAATCGAGCCCTTGAATGGGTATTTTGTCTCCGAAGTGACTCTAGCAAAGTTGTTGCGATCCGAAATCATTATTTGAACATATATTGCATTAAAATAATTCTTAGGGACTCATTTTGAGCTCCAACAACACTTAAAAACCCACCTCGCGCAAAAACTAAGTCCTTATAACTAGTTTTGCCTAAATCGAGCCTTGTAATTGGTTTTTTGGCTCCAAAGTGACTCTATCAAAGTTTTTTTGATCCCAAATCACTAGTTGAACATATAATACAATATAATATGTGTTAGGGACTCATTTGGACTTCCAACAAGCCTTAAAAACTCACTTCGCGATAAAACAAAGTCATTATAACTAGTTTTGCCGAAATCGAGCCGTTAAAGGGCTATTTTGGCTCCGAAGTGAATCTAGCAAAGTTGTTTTGGCCCTAAATGTGTATTTAAATATATAATATATTATAATTAGTCTTACGGACTCATTTTGAGATACAACAAGCCTTAAAAACTCACCTCGCAAAAACTAAGTCCTTATAACTAGTTTTGCCTAAATCGAGCTTTTGGACGGGTTTTTTTTAGCTCCGAAGTGACTCTAGCAAACTTGTTTTGATCCTAAATGAGTATTTGAAACCGTAATATATTATAATAAGTCCTAGAGACTCGTTTGGAGCTCCAACAAGACTTATAAGGTCACTTCGCGGAAACTAAGTCCTGATAACTAGTTTTGCCTAAATCGAGCTTTTGGACGGGTTTTTTGGCTCCGAAGTGAATCTAGCGAAGTTGTTTAGGTCCCAAGTGTGTATTTCAATATAAAATATTATAATAAGTCTTATGGACTCATTTTGAGCTCCAAAAAGACTTTAAAACTCACCTCGTGCAAAAACCAAGTCCTTATAACTAATTTTGCTAAAATCGAGCCCTTAAATCGATATTTTGGCTCCGAAGTGACTCTAGCAAAGTTCTTTTGATCCCAAATCAGAATTTGAACATATAATACATTAAAATAATTCGTGGGGACTCATTTTGAGCTCCAACAACACTTAAAAACTCACTTCGCGCCAAAACTAAGTCCTTGTAACTAGTTTTGCCTAAATTGAGCCCTTAAATGGGTATTTTGGCTCCGAAGTGACTCTAGCAAAGTTGTTTTGATCCCAAATCAGTATTTGAACTTATAATACATTAAAATAATTCGTAGGGACTCATTTTGAGCTCCAACAACACTTAAAAACTCACCTCGCGCAAACACTAAGTCCTTATAACTAGTTTTGCCTCAATCGAGCCCTTAAATGGGTATTTTGGCTCCGAAGTGACTCTAATAAAGTTGTTTGATCCCTAATCAGTATTTGAACATATAATACATTAAAATAATTTGTAGGGACTCATTTTGAGCACCAACAACACTTAAAAACTCAGCATCAGTATTTGAACATATAATACATTAAAATAATTTGTAGGGACTCATTTTGAGCACCAACAACACTTAAAAACTCACCTCGCGCAAAAACTAAGTCCTTATAACTTGTTTTGCCTAAATCGAGCCCTTGAATGGGTATTTTGTCTCCGAAGTGACTCTAGCAAAGTTGTTGCGATCCGAAATCATTATTTGAACATATATTGCATTAAAATAATTCTTAGGGACTCATTTTGAGCTCCAACAACACTTAAAAACCCACCTCGCGCAAAAACTAAGTCCTTATAACTAGTTTTGCCTAAATCGAGCCTTGTAATTGGTTTTTTGGCTCCAAAGTGACTCTATCAAAGTTTTTTTGATCCCAAATCACTAGTTGAACATATAATACAATATAATATGTGTTAGGGACTCATTTGGACTTCCAACAAGCCTTAAAAACTCACTTCGCGATAAAACAAAGTCATTATAACTAGTTTTGCCGAAATCGAGCCGTTAAAGGGCTATTTTGGCTCCGAAGTGAATCTAGCAAAGTTGTTTTGGCCCTAAATGTGTATTTAAATATATAATATATTATAATTAGTCTTACGGACTCATTTTGAGATACAACAAGCCTTAAAAACTCACCTCGCAAAAACTAAGTCCTTATAACTAGTTTTGCCTAAATCGAGCTTTTGGACGGGTTTTTTTTAGCTCCGAAGTGACTCTAGCAAACTTGTTTTGATCCTAAATGAGTATTTGAAACCGTAATATATTATAATAAGTCCTAGAGACTCGTTTGGAGCTCCAACAAGACTTATAAGGTCACTTCGCGGAAACTAAGTCCTGATAACTAGTTTTGCCTAAATCGAGCTTTTGGACGGGTTTTTTGGCTCCGAAGTGAATCTAGCGAAGTTGTTTAGGTCCCAAGTGTGTATTTCAATATAAAATATTATAATAAGTCTTATGGACTCATTTTGAGCTCCAAAAAGACTTTAAAACTCACCTCGTGCAAAAACCAAGTCCTTATAACTAATTTTGCTAAAATCGAGCCCTTAAATCGATATTTTGGCTCCGAAGTGACTCTAGCAAAGTTCTTTTGATCCCAAATCAGAATTTGAACATATAATACATTAAAATAATTCGTGGGGACTCATTTTGAGCTCCAACAACACTTAAAAACTCACTTCGCGCCAAAACTAAGTCCTTGTAACTAGTTTTGCCTAAATTGAGCCCTTAAATGGGTATTTTGGCTCCGAAGTGACTCTAGCAAAGTTGTTTTGATCCCAAATCAGTATTTGAACTTATAATACATTAAAATAATTCGTAGGGACTCATTTTGAGCTCCAACAACACTTAAAAACTCACCTCGCGCAAACACTAAGTCCTTATAACTAGTTTTGCCTCAATCGAGCCCTTAAATGGGTATTTTGGCTCCGAAGTGACTCTAATAAAGTTGTTTGATCCCTAATCAGTATTTGAACATATAATACATTAAAATAATTTGTAGGGACTCATTTTGAGCACCAACAACACTTAAAAACTCACCTCGCGCAAAAACTAAGTCCTTATAACTTGTTTTGCCTAAATCGAGCCCTTGAATGGGTATTTTGTCTCCGAAGTGACTCTAGCAAAGTTGTTGCGATCCGAAATCATTATTTGAACATATATTGCATTAAAATAATTCTTAGGGACTCATTTTGAGCTCCAACAACACTTAAAAACCCACCTCGCGCAAAAACTAAGTCCTTATAACTAGTTTTGCCTAAATCGAGCCTTGTAATTGGTTTTTTGGCTCCAAAGTGACTCTATCAAAGTTTTTTTGATCCCAAATCACTAGTTGAACATATAATACAATATAATATGTGTTAGGGACTCATTTGGACTTCCAACAAGCCTTAAAAACTCACTTCGCGATAAAACAAAGTCATTATAACTAGTTTTGCCGAAATCGAGCCGTTAAAGGGCTATTTTGGCTCCGAAGTGAATCTAGCAAAGTTGTTTTGGCCCTAAATGTGTATTTAAATATATAATATATTATAATTAGTCTTACGGACTCATTTTGAGATACAACAAGCCTTAAAAACTCACCTCGCAAAAACTAAGTCCTTATAACTAGTTTTGCCTAAATCGAGCTTTTGGACGGGTTTTTTTTAGCTCCGAAGTGACTCTAGCAAACTTGTTTTGATCCTAAATGAGTATTTGAAACCGTAATATATTATAATAAGTCCTAGAGACTCGTTTGGAGCTCCAACAAGACTTATAAGGTCACTTCGCGGAAACTAAGTCCTGATAACTAGTTTTGCCTAAATCGAGCTTTTGGACGGGTTTTTTTGGCTCCGAAGTGAATCTAGCGAAGTTGTTTAGGTCCCAAGTGTGTATTTCAATATAAAATATTATAATAAGTCTTATGGACTCATTTTGAGCTCCAAAAAGACTTTAAAACTCACCTCGTGCAAAAACCAAGTCCTTATAACTAATTTTGCTAAAATCGAGCCCTTAAATCGATATTTTGGCTCCGAAGTGACTCTAGCAAAGTTCTTTTGATCCCAAATCAGAATTTGAACATATAATACATTAAAATAATTCGTGGGGACTCATTTTGAGCTCCAACAACACTTAAAAACTCACTTCGCGCCAAAACTAAGTCCTTGTAACTAGTTTTGCCTAAATTGAGCCCTTAAATGGGTATTTTGGCTCCGAAGTGACTCTAGCAAAGTTGTTTTGATCCCAAATCAGTATTTGAACTTATAATACATTAAAATAATTCGTAGGGACTCATTTTGAGCTCCAACAACACTTAAAAACTCACCTCGCGCAAACACTAAGTCCTTATAACTAGTTTTGCCTCAATCGAGCCCTTAAATGGGTATTTTGGCTCCGAAGTGACTCTAATAAAGTTGTTTGATCCCTAATCAGTATTTGAACATATAATACATTAAAATAATTTGTAGGGACTCATTTTGAGCACCAACAACACTTAAAAACTCACCTCGCGCAAAAACTAAGTCCTTATAACTTGTTTTGCCTAAATCGAGCCCTTGAATGGGTATTTTGTCTCCGAAGTGACTCTAGCAAAGTTGTTGCGATCCGAAATCATTATTTGAACATATATTGCATTAAAATAATTCTTAGGGACTCATTTTGAGCTCCAACAACACTTAAAAACCCACCTCGCGCAAAAACTAAGTCCTTATAACTAGTTTTGCCTAAATCGAGCCTTGTAATTGGTTTTTTGGCTCCAAAGTGACTCTATCAAAGTTTTTTTGATCCCAAATCACTAGTTGAACATATAATACAATATAATATGTGTTAGGGACTCATTTGGACTTCCAACAAGCCTTAAAAACTCACTTCGCGATAAAACAAAGTCATTATAACTAGTTTTGCCGAAATCGAGCCGTTAAAGGGCTATTTTGGCTCCGAAGTGAATCTAGCAAAGTTGTTTTGGCCCTAAATGTGTATTTAAATATATAATATATTATAATTAGTCTTACGGACTCATTTTGAGATACAACAAGCCTTAAAAACTCACCTCGCAAAAACTAAGTCCTTATAACTAGTTTTGCCTAAATCGAGCTTTTGGACGGGTTTTTTTTAGCTCCGAAGTGACTCTAGCAAACTTGTTTTGATCCTAAATGAGTATTTGAAACCGTAATATATTATAATAAGTCCTAGAGACTCGTTTGGAGCTCCAACAAGACTTATAAGGTCACTTCGCGGAAACTAAGTCCTGATAACTAGTTTTGCCTAAATCGAGCTTTTGGACGGGTTTTTTTGGCTCCGAAGTGAATCTAGCGAAGTTGTTTTGGTCCCAAGTGTGTATTTCAATATAAAATATTATAATAAGTCTTATGGACTCATTTTGAGCTCCAAAAAGACTTTAAAACTCACCTCGTGCAAAAACCAAGTCCTTATAACTAATTTTGCTAAAATCGAGCCCTTAAATCGATATTTTGGCTCCGAAGTGACTCTAGCAAAGTTCTTTTGATCCCAAATCAGAATTTGAACATATAATACATTAAAATAATTCGTGGGGACTCATTTTGAGCTCCAACAACACTTAAAAACTCACTTCGCGCCAAAACTAAGTCCTTGTAACTAGTTTTGCCTAAATTGAGCCCTTAAATGGGTATTTTGGCTCCGAAGTGACTCTAGCAAAGTTGTTTTGATCCCAAATCAGTATTTGAACTTATAATACATTAAAATAATTCGTAGGGACTCATTTTGAGCTCCAACAACACTTAAAAACTCACCTCGCGCAAACACTAAGTCCTTATAACTAGTTTTGCCTCAATCGAGCCCTTAAATGGGTATTTTGGCTCCGAAGTGACTCTAATAAAGTTGTTTGATCCCTAATCAGTATTTGAACATATAATACATTAAAATAATTTGTAGGGACTCATTTTGAGCACCAACAACACTTAAAAACTCACCTCGCGCAAAAACTAAGTCCTTATAACTTGTTTTGCCTAAATCGAGCCCTTGAATGGGTATTTTGTCTCCGAAGTGACTCTAGCAAAGTTGTTGCGATCCGAAATCATTATTTGAACATATATTGCATTAAAATAATTCTTAGGGACTCATTTTGAGCTCCAACAACACTTAAAAACCCACCTCGCGCAAAAACTAAGTCCTTATAACTAGTTTTGCCTAAATCGAGCCTTGTAATTGGTTTTTTGGCTCCAAAGTGACTCTATCAAAGTTTTTTTGATCCCAAATCACTAGTTGAACATATAATACAATATAATATGTGTTAGGGACTCATTTGGACTTCCAACAAGCCTTAAAAACTCACTTCGCGATAAAACAAAGTCATTATAACTAGTTTTGCCGAAATCGAGCCGTTAAAGGGCTATTTTGGCTCCGAAGTGAATCTAGCAAAGTTGTTTTGGCCCTAAATGTGTATTTAAATATATAATATATTATAATTAGTCTTACGGACTCATTTTGAGATACAACAAGCCTTAAAAACTCACCTCGCAAAAACTAAGTCCTTATAACTAGTTTTGCCTAAATCGAGCTTTTGGACGGGTTTTTTTTAGCTCCGAAGTGACTCTAGCAAACTTGTTTTGATCCTAAATGAGTATTTGAAACCGTAATATATTATAATAAGTCCTAGAGACTCGTTTGGAGCTCCAACAAGACTTATAAGGTCACTTCGCGGAAACTAAGTCCTGATAACTAGTTTTGCCTAAATCGAGCTTTTGGACGGGTTTTTTGGCTCCGAAGTGAATCTAGCGAAGTTGTTTAGGTCCCAAGTGTGTATTTCAATATAAAATATTATAATAAGTCTTATGGACTCATTTTGAGCTCCAAAAAGACTTTAAAACTCACCTCGTGCAAAAACCAAGTCCTTATAACTAATTTTGCTAAAATCGAGCCCTTAAATCGATATTTTGGCTCCGAAGTGACTCTAGCAAAGTTCTTTTGATCCCAAATCAGAATTTGAACATATAATACATTAAAATAATTCGTGGGGACTCATTTTGAGCTCCAACAACACTTAAAAACTCACTTCGCGCCAAAACTAAGTCCTTGTAACTAGTTTTGCCTAAATTGAGCCCTTAAATGGGTATTTTGGCTCCGAAGTGACTCTAGCAAAGTTGTTTTGATCCCAAATCAGTATTTGAACTTATAATACATTAAAATAATTCGTAGGGACTCATTTTGAGCTCCAACAACACTTAAAAACTCACCTCGCGCAAACACTAAGTCCTTATAACTAGTTTTGCCTCAATCGAGCCCTTAAATGGGTATTTTGGCTCCGAAGTGACTCTAATAAAGTTGTTTGATCCCTAATCAGTATTTGAACATATAATACATTAAAATAATTTGTAGGGACTCATTTTGAGCACCAACAACACTTAAAAACTCACCTCGCGCAAAAACTAAGTCCTTATAACTTGTTTTGCCTAAATCGAGCCCTTGAATGGGTATTTTGTCTCCGAAGTGACTCTAGCAAAGTTGTTGCGATCCGAAATCATTATTTGAACATATATTGCATTAAAATAATTCTTAGGGACTCATTTTGAGCTCCAACAACACTTAAAAACCCACCTCGCGCAAAAACTAAGTCCTTATAACTAGTTTTGCCTAAATCGAGCCTTGTAATTGGTTTTTTGGCTCCAAAGTGACTCTATCAAAGTTTTTTTGATCCCAAATCACTAGTTGAACATATAATACAATATAATATGTGTTAGGGACTCATTTGGACTTCCAACAAGCCTTAAAAACTCACTTCGCGATAAAACAAAGTCATTATAACTAGTTTTGCCGAAATCGAGCCGTTAAAGGGCTATTTTGGCTCCGAAGTGAATCTAGCAAAGTTGTTTTGGCCCTAAATGTGTATTTAAATATATAATATATTATAATTAGTCTTACGGACTCATTTTGAGATACAACAAGCCTTAAAAACTCACCTCGCAAAAACTAAGTCCTTATAACTAGTTTTGCCTAAATCGAGCTTTTGGACGGGTTTTTTTTAGCTCCGAAGTGACTCTAGCAAACTTGTTTTGATCCTAAATGAGTATTTGAAACCGTAATATATTATAATAAGTCCTAGAGACTCGTTTGGAGCTCCAACAAGACTTATAAGGTCACTTCGCGGAAACTAAGTCCTGATAACTAGTTTTGCCTAAATCGAGCTTTTGGACGGGTTTTTTGGCTCCGAAGTGAATCTAGCGAAGTTGTTTTGGTCCCAAGTGTGTATTTCAATATAAAATATTATAATAAGTCTTATGGACTCATTTTGAGCTCCAAAAAGACTTTAAAACTCACCTCGTGCAAAAACCAAGTCCTTATAACTAATTTTGCTAAAATCGAGCCCTTAAATCGATATTTTGGCTCCGAAGTGACTCTAGCAAAGTTCTTTTGATCCCAAATCAGAATTTGAACATATAATACATTAAAATAATTCGTGGGGACTCATTTTGAGCTCCAACAACACTTAAAAACTCACTTCGCGCCAAAACTAAGTCCTTGTAACTAGTTTTGCCTAAATTGAGCCCTTAAATGGGTATTTTGGCTCCGAAGTGACTCTAGCAAAGTTGTTTTGATCCCAAATCAGTATTTGAACTTATAATACATTAAAATAATTCGTAGGGACTCATTTTGAGCTCCAACAACACTTAAAAACTCACCTCGCGCAAACACTAAGTCCTTATAACTAGTTTTGCCTCAATCGAGCCCTTAAATGGGTATTTTGGCTCCGAAGTGACTCTAATAAAGTTGTTTGATCCCTAATCAGTATTTGAACATATAATACATTAAAATAATTTGTAGGGACTCATTTTGAGCACCAACAACACTTAAAAACTCACCTCGCGCAAAAACTAAGTCCTTATAACTTGTTTTGCCTAAATCGAGCCCTTGAATGGGTATTTTGTCTCCGAAGTGACTCTAGCAAAGTTGTTGCGATCCGAAATCATTATTTGAACATATATTGCATTAAAATAATTCTTAGGGACTCATTTTGAGCTCCAACAACACTTAAAAACCCACCTCGCGCAAAAACTAAGTCCTTATAACTAGTTTTGCCTAAATCGAGCCTTGTAATTGGTTTTTTGGCTCCAAAGTGACTCTATCAAAGTTTTTTTGATCCCAAATCACTAGTTGAACATATAATACAATATAATATGTGTTAGGGACTCATTTGGACTTCCAACAAGCCTTAAAAACTCACTTCGCGATAAAACAAAGTCATTATAACTAGTTTTGCCGAAATCGAGCCGTTAAAGGGCTATTTTGGCTCCGAAGTGAATCTAGCAAAGTTGTTTTGGCCCTAAATGTGTATTTAAATATATAATATATTATAATTAGTCTTACGGACTCATTTTGAGATACAACAAGCCTTAAAAACTCACCTCGCAAAAACTAAGTCCTTATAACTAGTTTTGCCTAAATCGAGCTTTTGGACGGGTTTTTTTTAGCTCCGAAGTGACTCTAGCAAACTTGTTTTGATCCTAAATGAGTATTTGAAACCGTAATATATTATAATAAGTCCTAGAGACTCGTTTGGAGCTCCAACAAGACTTATAAGGTCACTTCGCGGAAACTAAGTCCTGATAACTAGTTTTGCCTAAATCGAGCTTTTGGACGGGTTTTTTTGGCTCCGAAGTGAATCTAGCGAAGTTGTTTTGGTCCCAAGTGTGTATTTCAATATAAAATATTATAATAAGTCTTATGGACTCATTTTGAGCTCCAAAAAGACTTTAAAACTCACCTCGTGCAAAAACCAAGTCCTTATAACTAATTTTGCTAAAATCGAGCCCTTAAATCGATATTTTGGCTCCGAAGTGACTCTAGCAAAGTTCTTTTGATCCCAAATCAGAATTTGAACATATAATACATTAAAATAATTCGTGGGGACTCATTTTGAGCTCCAACAACACTTAAAAACTCACTTCGCGCCAAAACTAAGTCCTTGTAACTAGTTTTGCCTAAATTGAGCCCTTAAATGGGTATTTTGGCTCCGAAGTGACTCTAGCAAAGTTGTTTTGATCCCAAATCAGTATTTGAACTTATAATACATTAAAATAATTCGTAGGGACTCATTTTGAGCTCCAACAACACTTAAAAACTCACCTCGCGCAAACACTAAGTCCTTATAACTAGTTTTGCCTCAATCGAGCCCTTAAATGGGTATTTTGGCTCCGAAGTGACTCTAATAAAGTTGTTTGATCCCTAATCAGTATTTGAACATATAATACATTAAAATAATTTGTAGGGACTCATTTTGAGCACCAACAACACTTAAAAACTCACCTCGCGCAAAAACTAAGTCCTTATAACTTGTTTTGCCTAAATCGAGCCCTTGAATGGGTATTTTGTCTCCGAAGTGACTCTAGCAAAGTTGTTGCGATCCGAAATCATTATTTGAACATATAATGCATTAAAATAATTCTTAGGGACTCATTTTGAGCTCCAACAACACTTAAAAACCCACCTCGCGCAAAAACTAAGTCCTTATAACTAGTTTTGCCTAAATCGAGCCTTGTAATTGGTTTTTTGGCTCCAAAGTGACTCTATCAAATT
>JACWIL010000031.1:0-81947 GCA_018132145.1 Boehmeria nivea var. tenacissima | reverse complement strand
CAATGTCAAGGGTATTTAGAAGTCTATCTAGATCGTCTTCTTCAAGATCTCTAGGATCTAACTCTGTATCCTCTTCGTCTAGTTCTCCAAAAAATAAAGAAATTGTTACTATAGAAAATGTAGAAAAACATCTAAATAACTGGGATATACCTAAAGTAGGAGTGTCATCTGTTTATAATAAAGGAACTTTTGTGTTTAAGTCAGATTACATAATTAAAACTGTTGAAGAAGCTTTGCCAATAACAGGAGAAGTAATGGAGGTTCCGTTAATCTCTAAAAAATTTGTTGAAACATATAGAGAAAAATACAGTTACCTTCATTTTGGTCTTGTGCAAGTAGCCATTAAACCCTTAACTAGGGAAGGTCTTAATAATTCAGTTCTCACATGCATAAGAGACAAAAGGCATAGAAGCTTCACTGATTCTCTTTTAGGTTGTGTAGAGTCGACCTTAAGTGAAGGTCCTATTTATTTTAATTGTTTTCCAAATTTCACTGTGCATTTACATGATAATAATGTAATTAAATCCTTAATGGTAGATCTTAAAACATGTGGGTTTGACATGGAAGAAGGGACTAGTAATTTAGCTCTTATTTATAGAGTCTACTGTAAAGTCATGAACACCATTAGTCCTGATATTAATATAAAATCTCTTATAAGGGATAAAAAAGGAGAGACAACCTTGTTTCAAACCAATCTAGCAAAGTCAAAGTTAGCGGTTCCTAAAAGAGTCCCTTGGAAAGAAATCACCTTCCCAGAAACTTGGTTCCTAGAAAAAGCCACCACAATTCCTATCAAACAGAATACTCAACTCAATCAAATAGTTGAGGATGATGATGGATCTGTAGTAATTCGATTTGATGATCACAGAAGTGTCAAAATGTTACCCGGAAGATATTCTGATGTCACCAGTCAGATTTGTTCACCATTCTATACAGAACCATCAAGAAGGTCTGAGTCTAGACTAGGAAGACAAGCCATAGGAAGTCAAGAAAACCCAGAAGGAGTTTCTATTCCAGTCTATCAGCCTGTAAGTCCAACACCATCTGATATGGGATACTCAAATATTTGTGTCCTTGAAGTAGCCAAAGTATCAATAGAACGTCTTAAAGAGATGTTCGATTCTGAAAAGAACAAGGAGATTAGAGAATGGTTCCTTTCATCTCATACAGATGTGCAAAAGAGTTTTCTTCACAGAAAATACAATAAGTTTATTTCTATTTACCAAATAGAATTAGACTTCTTTGTATTTCTAAAAGACTACTTTGAACTAAAGGGACTTAAAGTTCCAGAATTCAAAAAGCCTCAACTTAACATAGTTGAAAAATCTGAAGAACTTCAACTTAACATAGTTGAAAAATCTGAAGAACCTCAACTTAACATAGTTGAAAACCCTGAAGAACCTCAACTTAATGTAGTTGAAAAGATCAGTCAAGAATTCACTCTAGCTAAAGGAGAAAAAGTTATAGCCATTCATCCACCAGAAGCCACAGTCCAAATTCAAAGAGATGTAGTTGCAGTTCCATACAAGTCAGTGTCAAAAAACCTGTCAGAACCAGTCTCACTTAGTGCCATTAACCATGTAGTCGAACAAAACAATTACACCAACTTGTATCTCCAAACCTTGGGAAAGCAACTAAACAGGATTGAAATGATCAATTATCCATGTAAACCAGATCCTCAGCCTTCAAAAGAAGATTCACAAAAAAATACAATTCAACCACTCATGCTAAAACCACCACCTGACATGTCCAAGTTTAAGTTAACCAAAGAACCTGAGTTCTTATCAGAACTTATATCCAGATTGTCTGGCTTAAATCTAGCTGAACAAAGTAAGTCCATAACCACTATCTCTGAATCAAGAGATAAACTGGAAGAGCTTATAAAACAGCTCTCTCAAAATCAAGAAGATCAACCTAGTCTTAATAAGATTACAGCAAAGTTCAGTCAGCCAGAAATGAAGCCTTATTATCCTAGGCCTTCACCTGTTGATTTGCAATACGAAGACGAGATCTGGCATGGTGCTTCTTATGACGGAGCATCCATAGTAGAATGGAATATAGATGGTCTCTCCGAGTACCAAATCCTAAGAGTTGTAAAAAACATGCTTATATATGCCTCAGCATGTAAAGTAAAAAATAATGTGGACCGTGAGATCGCTAATGCTATCATAGCAGGGTTCACAGGACAACTCCAAGGATGGTGGGATCATTATATGACACCAGACAAAAAGCTAGCGGTCATGACTGCCACTATCACAACTGCCAACGGAGAAGTATTCACTGATGTAGTCAATTCGTTGGTTTATACTATTCTCCTTCACTTTGTGGGATCAACTAGAATCCAAGTTGATCGAAGTCAAGAGCAGCTACTAAACTTAAGATGTCCAACTTTATCTCATTTCAAGTGGTACAAAGATGTCTTCATGTCAAAAGTCTTAACTAGAGAAGACTGCAACAACGACTTTTGGAAGGAAAAGTTCTTATCTGGCTTTCCACCCTTATTTGCTGAAAGGGTTAGAGCTAAGTTGAGAACTAAACATAATGGCAACATTCCATACTCCCATTATACTTATGGTGAGTTAGCTGCTGAAGTAGTAGCCGAAGGACTAGCTTTATGCAATGATATCAAGCTTAAACGACAGCTTGAAAAAGATAAAATTTTGGGGAAAAAATCCTTAGGAGATTTTTGTGAACAGTTTGGATTTAACCAAACGTTGGAAAAATCTCATAAAAAGAAGAAGAGCCTTATAAGGCCAACTTTCCTTAAATCCAGAGGAAAGGATAAAAAAGAAACAAAAAATTTTAGACCTAAAGCGAAGGTCAAAAAAGAGAAAAATTTCAAGGCTAAAAGTCCAGTCTGCCATAAATGTGGAAGAATAGGGCATTACGCCAATTCTTGCTGGACAAAAGAAAGAATAAACGAGTTACAAATTGATGAAAGCCTTAAAAGGCTAATTGAAGAAAAACTCTTAACAAAGAGTGATGAAGAAAACAGTGACTCTAATGAGAGTAGTGAAGAAGAAGAAGAAGACCCTCAAATTAATCAAATTCTATTTGGGGAATCTGATGATGAGTCTAATAACGACT
Source organism: Boehmeria nivea var. tenacissima (assembly GCA_018132145.1). Classification (NCBI taxonomy): domain Eukaryota; kingdom Viridiplantae; phylum Streptophyta; class Magnoliopsida; order Rosales; family Urticaceae; genus Boehmeria; species Boehmeria nivea. Next base: position 78,860 of record JACWIL010000031.1, on the reverse strand, counting down.
CTAAGGAAGATTGTGAGTGCAATCATTACAAAGCTATTCTTAATATGAATGGCCTTTGTATCAATGTTCTCACAAAGGAAGAAAGCCTCATTTTAAAGGCTATAGATAAAATTGAAAATCCTGAAGAGAAGCAAAAAACTCTTGAAGAATATATCCTTATTACCAAGGAAAATTACCAGCCTAAAATACAGAAAAAACTTCAAGAAAAATCTCAACAGTATTCTTTGAAAGAAATCCTTAAAAGGATTGAATCAGAAGGGTCCAAAAGAGAACCAACAATTTCTGACTTAAAAGCAGAAATTAATGAGACCAAAAGAGAGCTTAACGAGCTCAAAACCCGAGTTCAACTTCTTGAACTTATCAAGGAATTGCCCGGTCAACCCTCTAATAGAGAAGATGATGAGCAAGAGTTTTCCAATATCTTTGATAAAAATCAATCAACTTCCTTAATCATTCAGGAAGAAAAGTCCATCAACTCTATGGACCAAGTCATTAACCAAAAATGGTATGCCAGGATTACTTTGGTAATAGCCAAAGAGTTCGTAATTACCATTGAAGCCCTTATTGATTCAGGTGCTGATCTAAATTGTGTTAGTGAAAGTATTATTCCCAGTAAATACTTCACAAAGGCTACACAAATTTTAAATACTGCTAATGGTGGGAAAATGCCAATACAGTATAAATTGTCTGACGTAGCCGTTTGCTTAGAAGGAACTTGTTTGCAAACAAGTTTTCTCCTTAGCAAAGATATTGCTCAATTAGCAATTCTGGGAACACCTTTCCTCAGCCTATTATATCCATTTCAAGTCAATAGAAATGGCATAATAGCAAAAGAAGGTCTTATAAGACTAAACTTCTCTAATATACCAGAAAAAAGAAATCATGCAGAAAAACAGTTCTTATTCACTTTAACAAAAGATTCAAATTCTGGTATTAATAAAGAAACCTCTCCAGGAGGAACAACTTATGCTTTAGTTGAAAGAAGCCTTAAAGAAAGGTTTCAAATGGGAGATCCGGTAGTAGGACCCTTAGGGGAAGATAGAGGACATTTTCAATTCTTGGTTACTTATGGGGAAGGAGAATCAAAATATAAATATAAAAAGATTCCTCTCCCAAAAGCAGCCTTTGAATGCTCTACCCCCTCTGTAGAAAGTCCTGATTTGAGTGAAAAAGAATCTTCAAGGTCTCTAATTCAAGAGCACTTTGAAGAAATTTCTAATAAACTAACATCTGTTCATATTTGCAGGACTTCAAAAAAGATCATCACAGGAAGTTCATCAAGTACTCTTCAAAACACAGTTCCTCAATATAAGGGAAAAACCGACAACTTCAGCAAAATAGGAGAGAAAAGGATTATCATTATTGAAGACATGGACATAGAAAATGAGCCTGAAGTTGCTGCAACTAAATACTTGACGAACAACTTACATCCATCTACTCAACCGAAGTACAGAGAATGGTATGAAGCAATACTTCAAGACACTAATTCAGTGTTTATCAAACATACCATGAGGAATAAAAAAGACATAGCATATTCCTCTCTCACCATCAGAACTGTCCTATCTTATAAAGATTGGGAGCAACATCCTCTCCAGAGAAGAATTTTTAAAGATAAAAATATTTCTCCTAGAACATATAATTATTTTGATTATATAGATGCCTGGGAGAATGTGCTATATTATCAAAGCCCTCAAAAGTCTCATTCCTGGTTTATCACCATCAGGGCAGGAGAAGATTTTAAGGATAATGGTATTCCAAACTGGTTCAAAAATTGGTTTGGATACTTTGGCCTCAAGACAGGCATTCTCTCAAATAAAGCTAGAGGAGGATTCAGGTACTTTGAAATCATGAATGCCTTAAAGATCACTGATCAAAGCGAAGCTCTCCTCTACTTTACAGCCTTATATGAGGTTCCTTGGATTTTTAGATGGGAAGACACCATTTTTAAATCCACCGAATTAGGATTTCCTCAATTAGGAAAAACCTTTTTTGGTCAATGGTGGAAAAAATTCAATGATTCTCACCTCTCCGAAACCAAGCTAAAACTTGTTCTTATAGGACAAGATGAACCAGAAAAGCAGGAAACTTCTGAAGTCTCAAAGCTTATTAGCAGTTTGGGAAAAAGAAAACTACAACCTCAAGACAAGGAAATACTCAAACAAATGTTAGAAGAAACAGATGAAAATAATGAGGAAGACGTAGAAATGGTATCCGATAGTGACGAGGATTATATTCCTTGCCTAGCTGGATATTCCCAAGATCCAAATAAATTTTAATTAAAGTGAAGCTTATCAGCATCTTTCTATATTCCACTTATTAAGTGGTAGATATCTAAAATAATAACTATAATGCTTCGTAGAAAGTCTTCTTTCCACTTACTATATAGTGAGTCATCATATTCCACTTACTAGTGGAAATATATGTATATATATATATTATAATATAATAGTAACATTCCACTTACTGGTGGATATATATATATATATATATATATATATAGATATATGTATATATATTATTACTATAATAATAATATTCCACTTACTAGTGGATAGATATATGTATATATATATATAAACAATAAAACACAACACTTTCGTAGTAGTAAAATTCCACTCATCAAGAATAGTATTTTTCCACTTATTAGTGAAAACAAAAAAAAAAAAAAAACAAAACTTTTTCAAAAGTTGTCATAATTTTCCACTAAAAGACATCTTCTTCAAGTCATTTTTCCTTATCACTTATCCGAAGATGCTAAATAATTGAAGCATGTGAACGACAAAAGGAATCTTCTCTGCTAGTCATCAAACTTATCTGCCAGCTGTATCCTTATCTCTCGACTCAATTCTTCCAGCTGTATCCTTATCTCTTCATCAGCTCAATTCTGCCAGCTGTATCCTTATCTCTTCATCAACTCAAGGCTCAAGACTCCTATAAAAGGAGGAAGTTCCCTCAGTTGAAGAGCATCATCAATAGAAATAGCATCGATCAAAATACAAAGAAAGAAAAGAAGTGGAAAAAAGCCATAACATTCCACTAAGAGAGAAATATACTCCAAAGCATCATCAGAAGTCTCTCTTTCTCTTTTGTAAAATAAGAGTGATATTTCTTTTTGTAAAATAAGTGTGAGAGTGTGAAATAGTTTAGAGTGTGCTCTGTAAAATATTAAGAGTGTTTGAGTGTGCCTGTTTGGTGTGTAATTTTCCTTTCCTGCTTGGTGTGGATTTTCGTTCATTCCCTCTGTATCATCAATGTAAGATATCTCTGTTCATCTTCTATGAAATATATTACCTTTGCTTCCGCCGTATCACCTCTGTTATCTATTTATTTTCCTATATTTTCTGGGCCCAATCTCTCTATTTTTTAGAGTCTGGTATCGATTTGGTATCAGAGCCAAATCTGGGGGAGAAGGGAGTGACTGTTTAGAGAAAACTTTTATTTGCTCTCGGTATTGTCGGTCAGTTAAGACTGAAGGCGCGCAACAGGGAAAAGAGAAAGTACCGCCGTAAGTCGTTGGCCTAGTCCTCTGAACTGTACCAACAATGTCAAGGGTATTTAGAAGTCTATCTAGATCGTCTTCTTCAAGATCTCTAGGATCTAACTCTGTATCCTCTTCGTCTAGTTCTCCAAAAAATAAAGAAATTGTTACTATAGAAAATGTAGAAAAACATCTAAATAACTGGGATATACCTAAAGTAGGAGTGTCATCTGTTTATAATAAAGGAACTTTTGTGTTTAAGTCAGATTACATAATTAAAACTGTTGAAGAAGCTTTGCCAATAACAGGAGAAGTTATGGAGGTTCCGTTAATCTCTAAAAAATTTGTTGAAACATATAGAGAAAAATACAGTTACCTTCATTTTGGTCTTGTGCAAGTAGCCATTAAACCCTTAACTAGGGAAGGTCTTAATAATTCAGTTCTCACATGCATAAGAGACAAAAGGCATAGAAGCTTCACTGATTCTCTTTTAGGTTGTGTAGAGTCGACCTTAAGTGAAGGTCCTATTTATTTTAATTGTTTTCCAAATTTTACTGTGCATTTACATGATAATAATGTAATTAAATCCTTAATGGTAGATCTTAAAACATGTGGGTTTGACATGGAAGAAGGGACTAGTAATTTAGCTCTTATTTATAGAGTCTACTGTAAAGTCATGAACACAATTAGTCCTGATATTAATATAAAATCTCTTATAAGGGATAAAAAAGGAGAGACAACCTTGTTTCAAACCAATCTAGCAAAGTCAAAGTTAGCGGTTCCTAAAAGAGTCCCTTGGAAAGAAATCACCTTCCCAGAAACTTGGTTCCTAGAAAAAGCCACCACAATTCCTATCAAACAGAATACTCAACTCAATCAAATAGTTGAGGATGATGATGGATCTGTAGTAATTCGATTTGATGACCACAGAAGTGTCAAAATGTTACCCGGAAGATATTCTGATGTCACCAGTCAGATTTGTTCACCATTCTATACAGAACCATCAAGAAGGTCTGAGTCTAGACTAGGAAGACAAGCCATAGGAAGTCAAGAAAACCCAGAAGGAGTTTCTATTCCAGTCTATCAGCCTGCAAGTCCAACACCCTCTGATATGGGATACTCAAATATTTGTGTCCTTGAAGTAGCCAAAGTATCAATAGAACGTCTTAAAGAGATGTTCGATTCTGAAAAGAACAAGGAGATTAGAGAATGGTTCCTTTCATCTCATACAGATGCGCAAAAGAGTTTTCTTCACAGAAAATACAATAAGTTTATTTCTATTTACCAAATAGAATTAGACTTCTTTGTATTTCTAAAAGACTACTTTGAACTAAAGGGACTTAAAGTTCCAGAATTCAAAAAGCCTCAACTTAACCAAGTTGAAAAATCTGAAGAACTTCAACTTAACATAGTTGAAAAATCTGAAGAACCTCAACTTAACATAGTTGAAAAACCTGAAGAACCTCAACTTAATGTAGTTGAAAAGATCAGTCAAGAATTCACTCTAGCCAAAGGAGAAAAAGTCATAGCCATTCATCCACCAGAAGCCACAGTCCAAATTCAAAGAGATGTAGTTGCCGTTCCATACAAGTCAGTGTCAAAAAACCTGTCAGAACCAGTCTCACTTAGTGCCATTAACCATATAGTCGAACAAAACAATTACACCAACTTGTATCTCCAAACCTTGGGAAAGCAACTAAACAGGATTGAAATGATCAATTATCCATGTAAACCAGATCCTCAGCCTTCAAAAGAAGATTCACCAAAAAATACAATTCAACCACTCATGCTAAAACCACCACCTGACATATCCAAGTTCAAGTTAACCAAAGAACCTGAGTTCTTATCAGAACTTATATCCAGATTGTCTGGCTTAAATCTAGCTGAACAAAGTAAGTCCATAACCACTATCTCTGAATCAAGAGATAAACTGGAAGAGCTTATAAAACAGCTCTCTCAAAATCAAGAAGATCAACCTAGTCTTAATAAGATTACAGCAAAGTTCAGTCAGCCAGAAATGAAGCCTTATTATCCTAGGCCTTCACCTGTTGATTTGCAATACGAAGACGAGATCTGGCATGGTGCTTCTTATGACGGAGCATCCATAGTAGAATGGAATATAGATGGTCTCTCCGAGTACCAAATCCTAAGAGTTGTAAAAAACATGCTTATATATGCCTCAGCATGTAAAGTAAAAAATAATGTGGACCGTGAGATCGCTAATGCTATCATAGCAGGGTTCACAGGACAACTCCAAGGATGGTGGGATCATTATATGACACCAGACAAAAAGCTAGCGGTCATGACTGCCACTATCACAACTGCCAACGGAGAAGTATTCACTGATGTAGTCAATTCGTTGGTTTATACTATTCTCCTTCACTTTGTGGGATCAACTAGAATCCAAGTTGATCGAAGTCAAGAGCAGCTACTAAACTTGAGATGTCCAACTTTATCTCATTTCAAGTGGTACAAAGATGTCTTCATGTCAAAAGTCTTAACTAGAGAAGACTGCAACAACGACTTTTGGAAGGAAAAGTTCTTATCTGGCTTTCCACCCTTATTTGCTGAAAGGGTTAGAGCTAAGTTGAGAACTAAACATAATGGCAACATTCCATACTCCCATTATACTTATGGTGAGTTAGCTGCTGAAGTAGTAGCCGAAGGACTAGCTTTATGCAATGATATCAAGCTTAAACGACAGCTTGAAAAAGATAAAATTTTGGGGAAAAAATCCTTAGGAGATTTTTGTGAACAGTTTGGATTTAACCAAACGTTGGAAAAATCTCATAAAAAGAAGAAGAGCCTTATAAGGCCAACTTTCCTTAAATCCAGAGGAAAGGATAAAAAAGAAACAAAAAATTTTAGACCTAAAGCGAAGGTCAAAAAAGAGAAAAATTTCAAGGCTAAAAGTCCAGTCTGCCATAAATGTGGAAGAATAGGGCATTACGCCAATTCTTGCTGGACAAAAGAAAGAATAAACGAGTTACAAATTGATGAAAGCCTTAAAAGGCTAATTGAAGAAAAACTCTTAACAAAGAGTGATGAAGAAAACAGTGACTCTAATGAGAGTAGTGAAGAAGAAGAAGAAGACCCTCAAATTAATCAAATTCTATTTGGGGAATCTGATGATGAGTCTAATAACGACTCTAAGGAAGAGTGTGAGTGCAATCATTACAAAGCTATTCTTAATATGAATGGCCTTTGTATCAATGTTCTCACAAAGGAAGAAAGCCTCATTTTAAAGGCTATAGATAAAATTGAAAATCCTGAAGAGAAGCAAAAAACTCTTGAAGAATATATCCTTATTACCAAGGAAAATTACCAGCCTAAAATACAGAAAAAACTTCAAGAAAAATCTCAACAGTATTCATTGAAAGAAATCCTTAAAAGGATTGAATCAGAAGGGTCTAAAAGAGAACCAACAATTTCTGACTTAAAAGCAGAAATTAATGAGACCAAAAGAGAGCTTAACGAGCTCAAAACCCGAGTTCAACTTCTTGAACTTATCAAGGAATTGCCCGGTCAACCCTCTAATAGAGAAGATGATGAGCAAGAGTTTTCAAATATCTTTGATAAAAATCAATCAACTTCCTTAATCACTCAGGAAGAAAAGTCCATCAACTCTATGGACCAAGTCATTAATCAAAAGTGGTATGCCAGGATTACTTTGGTAATAGCCAAAGAGTTCGTAATTACCATTGAAGCCCTTATTGATTCAGGTGCTGATCTAAATTGTGTCAGTGAAAGTATTATTCCCAGCAAATACTTCACAAAGGCTACACAAATATTAAATACTGCTAATGGCGGGAAAATGCCAATACAGTATAAACTGTCTGACGTAGCCGTTTGCTTAGAAGGAACTTGTTTGCAAACAAGTTTTCTCCTTAGCAAAGATATTGCTCAATTAGCAATTCTGGGAACACCTTTCCTCAGCCTATTATATCCATTTCAAGTCAATAGAAATGGCATAATAGCAAAAGAAGGTCTTATAAGACTAAACTTCTCTAATATACCAGAAAAAAGAAATCATGCAGAAAAACAGTTCTTATTCACTTTAACAAAAGATTCAAATTCTGGTATTAATAAAGAAACCTCTCCAGGAGGAACAACTTATGCTTTAGTTGAAAGAAGCCTTAAAGAAAGGTTTCAAATGGGAGATCCGGTAGTAGGACCCTTAGGGGAAGATAGAGGACATTTTCAATTCTTGGTTACTTATGGGGAAGGAGAATCAAAATATAAATATAAAAAGATTCCTCTCCCAAAAGCAGCCTTTGAATGCTCTACCCCCTCTGTAGAAAGTCCTGATTTGAGTGAAAAAGAATCTTCAAGGTCTCTAATTCAAGAGCACTTTGAAGAAATTTCTAATAAACTAACATCTGTTCATATTTGCAGGACTTCAAAAAAGATCATCACAGGAAGTTCATCAAGTACTCTTCAAAACACAGTTCCTCAATATAAGGGAAAAACCGACAACTTCAGCAAAATAGGAGAGAAAAGGATTATCATTATTGAAGACATGGACATAGAAAATGAGCCTGAAGTTGCTGCAACTAAATACTTGACGAACAACTTACATCCATCTACTCAACCGAAGTACAGAGAATGGTATGAAGCAATACTTCAAGACACTAATTCAGTGTTTATCAAACATACCATGAGGAATAAAAAAGACATAGCATATTCCTCTCTCACCATCAGAACTGTCCTATCTTATAAAGATTGGGAGCAACATCCTCTCCAGAGAAGAATTTTTAAAGATAAAAATATTTCTCCTAGAACATATAATTATTTTGATTATATAGATGCCTGGGAGAATGTGCTATATTATCAAAGCCCTCAAAAGTCTCATTCCTGGTTTATCACCATCAGGGCAGGAGAAGATTTTAAGGATAATGGTATTCCAAACTGGTTCAAAAATTGGTTTGGATACTTTGGCCTCAAGACAGGCATTCTCTCAAATAAAGCTAGAGGAGGATTCAGGTACTTTGAAATCATGAATGCCTTAAAGATCACTGATCAAAGCGAAGCTCTCCTCTACTTTACAGCCTTATATGAGGTTCCTTGGATTTTTAGATGGGAAGACACCATTTTTAAATCTACCGAATTAGGATTTCCTCAATTAGGAAAAACCTTTTTTGGTCAATGGTGGAAAAAATTCAATGATTCTCACCTCTCCGAAACCAAGCTAAAACTTGTTCTTATAGGACAAGATGAACCAGAAAAGCAGGAAACTTCTGAAGTCTCAAAGCTTATTAGCAGTTTGGGAAAAAGAAAACTACAACCTCAAGACAAGGAAATACTCAAACAAATGTTAGAAGAAACAGATGAAAATAATGAGGAAGACGTAGAAATGGTATCCGATAGTGACGAGGATTATATTCCTTGCCTAGCTGGATATTCCCAAGATCCAAATAAATTTTAATTAAAGTGAAGCTTATCAGCATCTTTCTATATTCCACTTATTAAGTGGTAGATATCTAAAATAATAACTATAATGCTTCGTAGAAAGTCTTCTTTCCACTTACTATATAGTGAGTCATCATATTCCACTTACTAGTGGAAATATATGTATATATATATATTATAATATAATAGTAACATTCCACTTACTGGTGGATATATATATATATATATAGATATATGTATATATATATATAAACAATAAAACACAACACTTTCGTAGTAGTAAAATTCCACTCATCAAGAATAGTATTTTTCCACTTATTAGTGGAGACAAAAAAAAAAAAAAAAAACTTTTTCAAAAGTTGTCATAATTTTCCACTAAAAGACATCTTCTTTCAAGTCATTTTTCCTTATCACTTATCCGAAGATGCTAAATAATTGAAGCATGTGAACGACAAAAGGAATCTTCTCTGCTAGTCATCAAACTTATCTGCCAGCTGTATCCTTATCTCTTCATCGACTCAATTCTTCCAGCTGTATCCTTATCTCTTCATCAGCTCAATTCTGCCAGCTGTATCCTTATCTCTTCATCAACTCAAGGCTCAAGACTCCTATAAAAGGAGGAAGTTCCCTCAGTTGAGAAGCATCACCAATAGAAATAGCATCGATCAAAATACAAAGAAAGAAAAGAAAAGAAGTGGAAAAAAGCCATAACATTCCACTAAGAGAGAAATATACTCCAAAGCCATCATCAGAAGTCTCTCTCTCTTTTGTAAAATAAGAGTGATATTTCTTTTTGTAAAATAAGTGTGCAAGTGTGAGATAGTTTAGAGTGTGCTCTGTAAAATATTAAGAGTGTTTGAGTGTGCCTGTTTGGTGTGTAATTTTCCTTTCCTGCTTGGTGTGGATTTTCGTTCATTCCCTCTGTATCATCAATGTAAGATATCTCTGTTCATCTTCTATGAAATATAATACCTTTGCTTCCGCCGTATCACCTCTGTTATCTATTTATTTTCCTATATTTTCTGGGCCCAATCTCTCTATTTTTTAGAGTCTGGTATCGATTTGGTATCAGAGCCAAATCTGGGGGAGAAGGGAGTGACTGTTTAGAGAAAACTTTTATTTGCTCTCGGTATTGTCGGTCAGTTAAGACTGAAGGCGCGCAACAGGGAAAAGAGAAAGTACCGCCGTAAGTCGTTGGCCTAGTCCTCTGAACTGTACCAACAATGTCAAGGGTATTTAGAAGTCTATCTAGATCGTCTTCTTCAAGATCTCTAGGATCTAACTCTGTATCCTCTTCGTCTAGTTCTCCAAAAAATAAAGAAATTGTTACTATAGAAAATGTAGAAAAACATCTAAATAACTGGGATATACCTAAAGTAGGAGTGTCATCTGTCTATAATAAAGGTAGTTTTGTGTTTAAGTCAGATTACATAATTAAAACTGTTGAAGAAGCTTTGCCTATAACAGGAGAAGTCATGGAGGTTCCGTTAATCTCTAAAAAATTTGTTGAAACATATAGAGAAAAATACAGTTACCTTCATTTTGGTCTTGTGCAAGTAGCCATTAAACCCTTAACTAGGGAAGGTCTTAATAATTCAGTTCTCACATGCATAAGAGACAAAAGGCATAGAAGCTTCACTGATTCTCTTTTAGGTTGTGTAGAGTCGACCTTAAGTGAAGGTCCTATTTATTTTAATTGTTTTCCAAATTTCACTGTGCATTTACATGATAATAATGTAATTAAATCCTTAATGGTAGATCTTAAAACATGTGGGTTTGACATGGAAGAAGGGACTAGTAATTTAGCTCTTATTTATAGAGTCTACTGTAAAGTCATGAACACTATTAGTCCTGATATTAATATAAAATCTCTTATAAGGGATAAAAAAGGAGAGACAACCTTGTTTCAAACCAATCTAGCAAAGTCAAAGTTAGCGGTTCCTAAAAGAGTCCCTTGGAAAGAAATCACCTTCCCAGAAACTTGGTTCCTAGAAAAAGCCACCACAATTCCTATCAAACAGAATACTCAACTCAATCAAATAGTTGAGGATGATGATGGATCTGTAGTAATTCGATTTGATGATCACAGAAGTGTCAGAATGTTACCCGGAAGATATTCTGATGTCACCAGTCAAATTTGTTCACCATTCTATACAGAACCATCAAGAAGGTCTGAGTCTAGACTAGGAAGACAAGCCATAGGAAGTCAAGAAAACCCAGAAGGAGTTTCTATTCCAGTCTATCAGACTGCAAGTCCAACACCCTCTGATATGGGATACTCAAATATTTGTGTCCTTGAAGTAGCTAAAGTGTCAATAGAACGTCTTAAAGAGATGTTCGATTCTGAAAAGAACAAAGAAATCAGAGAATGGTTCCTCTCATCTCATACAGAGGAGCAAAAGAGTTTTCTTCACAGAAAATACAATAAGTTTATTTCTATTTACCAAATAGAATTAGACTTCTTTGTATTTTTAAAAGACTACTTTGAACTAAAGGGACTTAAAGTTCAAGAATTCAAAAAGCCTCAACTTAACCAAGTTGAAAAATCTGAAGAACCTCAACTTAACATAGTTGAAAAATCTGAAGAATCTCAACTTAACATAGTTGAAAAACCTGAAGAACCTCAACTTAATGTAGTTGAAAAGATCAGTCAAGAATTCACTCTAGCCAAAGGAGAAAAAGTCATAGCCATTCATCCACCAGAAGCCACAGTCCAAATTCAAAGAGATGTAGTTGCTGTTCCATACAAGTCAGTGTCAAAAAATCTGTCAGAACCAGTCTCACTTAGTGCCATTAACCATATAGTCGAACAAAACAATTACACCAACTTGTATCTCCAAACCTTGGGAAAGCAACTAAACAGGATTGAAATAAGCAATTATCCATGTAAACCAGATCCTCAGCCTTCAAAAGAAGATTCACCAAAAAATACAATTCAACCACTCATGCTAAAACCACCACCTGACATGTCCAAGTTCAAGTTAACCAAAGAACCTGAGTTCTTATCAGAACTTATATCCAGATTGTCTGGCTTAAATCTAGCCGAACAAAGTAAGTCCATAACCACTATCTCTGAATCAAGAGATAAACTGGAAGAGCTTATAAAACAGCTCTCTCAAAATCAAGAAGATCAACCTAGTCTTAATAAGATTACAGCAAAGTTCAGTCAACCAGAAATGAAGCCTTATTATCCTAGGCCTTCACCTGTTGATTTGCAATACGAAGACGAGATCTGGCATGGTGCTTCTTATGACGGAGCATCCATAGTAGAATGGAATATAGATGGTCTCTCCGAGTACCAAATCCTAAGAGTTGTAAAAAACATGCTTATATATGCCTCAGCATGTAAAGTAAAAAATAATGTGGACCGTGAGATAGCTAATGCTATCATAGCAGGGTTCACAGGACAACTCCAAGGATGGTGGGATCATTATATGGCACCAGACAAAAAGCTAGCGGTCATGACTGCAACTATCACAACTGCCAACGGAGAAGTATTCACTGATGTAGTCAATACGTTGGTTTATACTATCCTCCTTCACTTTGTGGGATCAACTAGAATCCAAGTTGATCGAAGTCAAGAGCAGCTACTAAATTTGAGATGTCCAACTTTATCTCATTTCAAGTGGTACAAAGATGTCTTCATGTCAAAAGTCTTAACTAGAGAAGACTGCAACAACGACTTTTGGAAGGAAAAGTTCTTATCTGGCTTTCCACCCTTATTTGCTGAAAGGGTTAGAGCTAAGTTGAGAACTAAACATAATGGCAACATTCCATACTCCCATTATACTTATGGTGAGTTAGCTGCTGAAGTAGTAGCCGAAGGACTAGCTTTATGCAATGATATCAAGCTTAAACGACAGCTTGAAAAAGATAAAATTTTGGGGAAAAAATCCTTAGGAGATTTTTGTGAACAGTTTGGATTTAACCAAACGTTGGAAAAATCTCATAAAAAGAAGAAAAGCCTTATAAGGCCAGCTTTCCTTAAAACCAAAGGAAAGGATAAAAAAGAAACAAAAAATTTTAGACCTAAAGCGAAGGTCAAAAAAGAGAAAAATTTCAAGGCTAAAAGTCCAGTCTGCCATAAATGTGGAAGAATAGGGCATTACGCCAATTCTTGCTGGACCAAAGAAAGAATAAACGAGTTACAAATTGATGAAAGCCTTAAAAGGCTAATTGAAGAAAAACTCTTAACAAAGAGTGATGAAGAAAACAGTGACTCTAATGAGAGTAGTGAAGAAGAAGAAGAAGACCCTCAAATTAATCAACTTCTATTTGGGGAATCTGATGATGAGTCTAATAACGACTCTAAGGAAGATTGTGAGTGCAATCATTACAAAGCTATTCTTAATATGAATGGCCTTTGTATCAATGTTCTCACAAAGGAAGAAAGCCTCATTTTAAAGGCTATAGATAAAATTGAAAATCCTGAAGAGAAGCAAAAAACTCTTGAAGAATATATCCTTATTACCAAGGAAAATTACCAGCCTAAAATACAGAAAAAACTTCAAGAAAAATCTCAACAGTATTCATTGAAAGAAATCCTTAAAAGGATTGAATCAGAAGGGTCCAAAAGAGAACCAACAATTTCTGACTTAAAAGCAGAAATCAATGAAACCAAGAAAGAGCTTAAAGAGCTCAAAACACGAGTTCAGATTCTTGAACTTACCAATTCTCAGGAATTGTCTTTCCAACCCTCTGAGAAAAAAGATGATAATCATTCAACTTCCTTAATTGTTCAGGAAGAAAAGTCCATCAATTCTATGGACCAAGTCACTACTCAAAAGTGGTATGCCAGGATTACTTTGGTAATAGCCAAAGAATTCATAATTACCATTGAAGCCCTTATAGATTCAGGTGCTGATCTAAACTGTGTCAGTGAAGGAATTATTCCCACTAAATACTTCACAAAGACAACTCAAACATTAAATACTGCTAATGGCGGAAGAATGCCAATACAGTATAAGTTGTCTGATGTAGCAGTCTGCTTAGAAGGAGGTTGCTTTCAAACAAGTTTCCTTCTTAGTAAAGACATGGCAAGACTAGCTATTTTGGGAACACCTTTTCTCAGTATGCTATATCCATTCAGAGTCAATCAAGAAGGAATAGTATCTGAAATAAAAGGAAGTCTTATTAGACTAAAATTCTCTACTCAGCCTGAACGGTATGAAATAAATAACATCAGGAGAAAAATTGGAGAAAAGGAAAAATTTCTGTTTTACCTAAAAGAAGAGGTAAATCAGAAAGTCCTTTGGAAAAGGATATCTTCTCCAAAGACACAAGAAGAAATTAATAAATTTCAAAAAATGCTTGAAGCAGAAGTTTGCGCTGATGTTCCTAATGCCTTTTGGTCAAGAAAAAAGTTCGTAGTTGAATTGCCTTATGAACAAAGCTTTGATGAAAAAATGATTCCTACAAAAGCTAGGCCAATTCAAATGAACGAAAGGCATTTAGAAATCTGCAGAAAAGAGATAAACGATCTCTTATCAAAAGGTCTAATCAGGAAAAGTTCATCTCCATGGTCTTGCTCCGCCTTTTATGTTGAAAATGCTGCTGAGTTAGAAAGAGGAGTTCCAAGACTAGTTATCAATTATAAACCCTTAAATAAGGTGTTAAGATGGATCAGATACCCAATTCCAAATAAAAGAGACTTATTAAACCGGCTAAATAAAGCCGTAGTCTTCTCAAAATTCGACATGAAGAGTGGATATTGGCAAGTTCAAATTGCTGAAAAAGATAAATACAAAACAGCCTTTACAGTACCATTCGGACATTACGAATGGAATGTAATGCCATTTGGACTTAAAAATGCCCCTTCAGAGTTTCAAAGAATTATGAATGAAATCTTCAATCCTTATGGAGGATTCATGATCGTTTATATCGACGATGTGCTTGTTTTTTCTGAAAGTTTAGAAAAACATTGGAAACACTTAAGAGTGTTTTATAATAAAGTTAAAGAAAATGGCCTCGTAGTCTCAGCAAGAAAAATCAAGTTATTTCAGACCAATGTCCGGTTCCTAGGACATAATATAGAAAAAGGACTTATAAGTCCTATCGATAGGGCAATAGTCTTTGCTGAAAAATTTCCTGATGAAATTAAAGAGAAAAGGCAATTACAAAGATTTTTAGGAAGTCTTAATTATATATCAGACTTCTATCAAGAATTAGCTTATGATGCTAAACCCTTATTTGCTAGGTTAAAAAAAAATCCTCCGGAATGGACTGAAACCTGCACTAGGGCTGTTCAAAAAATCAAACAAAGAATCAAAGAAATTCCATGCCTTGCCATACCACATCCTGACTATTTTAAAATTGTAGAAACAGATGCCTCAGAACTTGGGTATGGAGGAATTCTTAAACAAAAAATGGGACTTAAAGAAGTCCTGGTAAGATTCACTTCAGGAACGTGGAAATCAGCTCAAATAAATTATCCCACCATTAAAAAAGAAATACTGGCCATAGTCTTAGTGATTTCCAAATTCCAGGATGATTTGCTAAATAAAAAATTCTTATTAAGAATTGATTGCAAATCCGCTAAATCAGTGTTAGAAAAAGATGTGAAAAATCTAGCCTCTAAACAAATATTTGCCAGATGGCAGGCTATTTTATCTGTGTTTGATTTTGAGATAGAACACATAAGAGGAGAAAATAATTGTCTCTCTGACTTCCTTACTAGGGAGTATCTTCAAGGTTCACCTAAAGAGTAATAGGTTGCCTCAGAAGTAGTCATTTTCCACTTATTAGTGGATATATATGTATATATAATAATATATAGATATTATTACTATAATAGTAAAATTCCACTTACTAGTGGAGAGATATGTATATATATATATATATATATATATATAATAACATAACACTTTCGTAGTAGTAAAATTCCACTCATCAAGTGGCATAGTATTTTTCCACTTATTAGTGGATACAAAAAAAAAAAAAAAAAAAAAAAAAAAAGAAAAAAAACTTTTTCAAAAGTTGTCATCATTTTCCACTAAAAGACATCTTCTTCCAACTCATCTTTCCTTATCACTTATCCGAAGATGCTAAATTATTGAAGCATGTGATCGACAAAAGGAATCTTTTCTGCCAAACTTATCTGCCAGCTGTATCCTTATCTCTTCATCAACTCAATTCTGCCAGCTGTATCCTTATATCTTCACCAACTAAAGGCTCAAGACTCCTATAAAAGGAGGAAGTTCCCTCAGTTGAGAATCATCAATAGAAATAGCATCGATCAAAATACAAAGAAAGAAAAGAAAAGAAGTGGAAAAAAGCCATAACATTCCACTAAGAGAGAAATATACTCCAAAGCCATCATCAGAAGTCTCTCTCTCTTTTGTAAAATAAGAGTGATATTTCTTTTTGTAAAATAAGTGTGCAAGTGTGAGATAGTTTAGAGTGTGCTCTGTAAAATATTAAGAGTGTTTGAGTGTGCCTGTTTGGTGTGTAATTTTCCTTTCCTGCTTGGTGTGGATTTTCGTTCATTCCCTCTGTATCATCAATGTAAGATATCTCTGTTCATCTTCTATGAAATATATTACCTTTGCTTCCGCCGTATCACCTCTGTTATCTATTTATTTTCCTATATTTTCTGGGCCCAATCTCTCTATTTTTTAGAGTCTGGTATCGATTTGGTATCAGAGCCAAATCTGGGGGAGAAGGGAGTGACTGTTTAGAGAAAACTTTTATTTGCTCTCGGTATTGTCGGTCAGTTAAGACTGAAGGCGCGCAACAGGGAAAAGAGAAAGTACCGCCGTAAGTCGTTGGCCTAGTCCTCTGAACTGTACCAACAATGTCAAGGGTATTTAGAAGTCTATCTAGATCGTCTTCTTCAAGATCTCTAGGATCTAACTCTGTATCCTCTTCGTCTAGTTCTCCAAAAAATAAAGAAATTGTTACTATAGAAAATGTAGAAAAACATCTAAATAACTGGGATATACCTAAAGTAGGAGTGTCATCTGTTTATAATAAAGGAACTTTTGTGTTTAAGTCAGATTACATAATTAAAACTGTTGAAGAAGCTTTGCCAATAACAGGAGAAGTAATGGAGGTTCCGTTAATCTCTAAAAAATTTGTTGAAACATATAGAGAAAAATACAGTTACCTTCATTTTGGTCTTGTGCAAGTAGCCATTAAACCCTTAACTAGGGAAGGTCTTAATAATTCAGTTCTCACATGCATAAGAGACAAAAGGCATAGAAGCTTCACTGATTCTCTTTTAGGTTGTGTAGAGTCGACCTTAAGTGAAGGTCCTATTTATTTTAATTGTTTTCCAAATTTCACTGTGCATTTACATGATAATAATGTAATTAAATCCTTAATGGTAGATCTTAAAACATGTGGGTTTGACATGGAAGAAGGGACTAGTAATTTAGCTCTTATTTATAGAGTCTACTGTAAAGTCATGAACACTATTAGTCCTGATATTAATATAAAATCTCTTATAAGGGATAAAAAAGGAGAGACAACCTTGTTTCAAACCAATCTAGCAAAGTCAAAGTTAGCGGTTCCTAAAAGAGTCCCTTGGAAAGAAATCACCTTCCCAGAAACTTGGTTCCTAGAAAAAGCCACCACAATTCCTATCAAACAGAATACTCAACTCAATCAAATAGTTGAGGATGATGATGGATCTGTAGTAATTCGATTTGATGATCACAGAAGTGTCAAAATGTTACCCGGAAGATATTCTGATGTCACCAGTCAGATTTGTTCACCATTCTATACAGAACCATCAAGAAGGTCTGAGTCTAGACTAGGAAGACAAGCCATAGGAAGTCAAGAAAACCCAGAAGGAGTTTCTATTCCAGTCTATCAGCCTGTAAGTCCAACACCATCTGATATGGGATACTCAAATATTTGTGTCCTTGAAGTAGCCAAAGTATCAATAGAACGTCTTAAAGAGATGTTCGATTCTGAAAAGAACAAGGAGATTAGAGAATGGTTCCTTTCATCTCATACAGATGTGCAAAAGAGTTTTCTTCACAGAAAATACAATAAGTTTATTTCTATTTACCAAATAGAATTAGACTTCTTTGTATTTCTAAAAGACTACTTTGAACTAAAGGGACTTAAAGTTCCAGAATTCAAAAAGCCTCAACTTAACATAGTTGAAAAATCTGAAGAACTTCAACTTAACATAGTTGAAAAATCTGAAGAACCTCAACTTAACATAGTTGAAAACCCTGAAGAACCTCAACTTAATGTAGTTGAAAAGATCAGTCAAGAATTCACTCTAGCTAAAGGAGAAAAAGTTATAGCCATTCATCCACCAGAAGCCACAGTCCAAATTCAAAGAGATGTAGTTGCAGTTCCATACAAGTCAGTGTCAAAAAACCTGTCAGAACCAGTCTCACTTAGTGCCATTAACCATGTAGTCGAACAAAACAATTACACCAACTTGTATCTCCAAACCTTGGGAAAGCAACTAAACAGGATTGAAATGATCAATTATCCATGTAAACCAGATCCTCAGCCTTCAAAAGAAGATTCACAAAAAAATACAATTCAACCACTCATGCTAAAACCACCACCTGACATGTCCAAGTTTAAGTTAACCAAAGAACCTGAGTTCTTATCAGAACTTATATCCAGATTGTCTGGCTTAAATCTAGCTGAACAAAGTAAGTCCATAACCACTATCTCTGAATCAAGAGATAAACTGGAAGAGCTTATAAAACAGCTCTCTCAAAATCAAGAAGATCAACCTAGTCTTAATAAGATTACAGCAAAGTTCAGTCAGCCAGAAATGAAGCCTTATTATCCTAGGCCTTCACCTGTTGATTTGCAATACGAAGACGAGATCTGGCATGGTGCTTCTTATGACGGAGCATCCATAGTAGAATGGAATATAGATGGTCTCTCCGAGTACCAAATCCTAAGAGTTGTAAAAAACATGCTTATATATGCCTCAGCATGTAAAGTAAAAAATAATGTGGACCGTGAGATCGCTAATGCTATCATAGCAGGGTTCACAGGACAACTCCAAGGATGGTGGGATCATTATATGACACCAGACAAAAAGCTAGCGGTCATGACTGCCACTATCACAACTGCCAACGGAGAAGTATTCACTGATGTAGTCAATTCGTTGGTTTATACTATTCTCCTTCACTTTGTGGGATCAACTAGAATCCAAGTTGATCGAAGTCAAGAGCAGCTACTAAACTTGAGATGTCCAACTTTATCTCATTTCAAGTGGTACAAAGATGTCTTCATGTCAAAAGTCTTAACTAGAGAAGACTGCAACAACGACTTTTGGAAGGAAAAGTTCTTATCTGGCTTTCCACCCTTATTTGCTGAAAGGGTTAGAGCTAAGTTGAGAACTAAACATAATGGCAACATTCCATACTCCCATTATACTTATGGTGAGTTAGCTGCTGAAGTAGTAGCCGAAGGACTAGCTTTATGCAATGATATCAAGCTTAAACGACAGCTTGAAAAAGATAAAATTTTGGGGAAAAAATCCTTAGGAGATTTTTGTGAACAGTTTGGATTTAACCAAACGTTGGAAAAATCTCATAAAAAGAAGAAGAGCCTTATAAGGCCAACTTTCCTTAAATCCAGAGGAAAGGATAAAAAAGAAACAAAAAATTTTAGACCTAAAGCGAAGGTCAAAAAAGAGAAAAATTTCAAGGCTAAAAGTCCAGTCTGCCATAAATGTGGAAGAATAGGGCATTACGCCAATTCTTGCTGGACAAAAGAAAGAATAAACGAGTTACAAATTGATGAAAGCCTTAAAAGGCTAATTGAAGAAAAACTCTTAACAAAGAGTGATGAAGAAAACAGTGACTCTAATGAGAGTAGTGAAGAAGAAGAAGAAGACCCTCAAATTAATCAAATTCTATTTGGGGAATCTGATGATGAGTCTAATAACGACTCTAAGGAAGATTGTGAGTGCAATCATTACAAAGCTATTCTTAATATGAATGGCCTTTGTATCAATGTTCTCACAAAGGAAGAAAGCCTCATTTTAAAGGCTATAGATAAAATTGAAAATCCTGAAGAGAAGCAAAAAACTCTTGAAGAATATATCCTTATTACCAAGGAAAATTACCAGCCTAAAATACAGAAAAAACTTCAAGAAAAATCTCAACAGTATTCTTTGAAAGAAATCCTTAAAAGGATTGAATCAGAAGGGTCCAAAAGAGAACCAACAATTTCTGACTTAAAAGCAGAAATTAATGAGACCAAAAGAGAGCTTAACGAGCTCAAAACCCGAGTTCAACTTCTTGAACTTATCAAGGAATTGCCCGGTCAATCCTCTAATAGAGAGGATGATGAGCAAGAGTTTTCCAATATCTTTGATAAAAATCAATCAACTTCCTTAATCATTCAGGAAGAAAAGTCCATCAACTCTATGGACCAAGTCATTAATCAAAAATGGTATGCCAGGATTACTTTGGTAATAGCCAAAGAGTTCGTAATTACCATTGAAGCCCTTATTGATTCAGGTGCTGATCTAAATTGTGTCAGTGAAAGTATTATTCCCAGCAAATACTTCACAAAGGCTACACAAATATTAAATACTGCTAATGGCGGGAAAATGCCAATACAGTATAAACTGTCTGACGTAGCCGTTTGCTTAGAAGGAACTTGTTTGCAAACAAGTTTTCTCCTTAGCAAAGATATTGCTCAATTAGCAATTCTGGGAACACCTTTCCTCAGCCTATTATATCCATTTCAAGTCAACAGAAATGGCATAATAGCAAAAGAAGGTCTTATAAGACTAAACTTCTCTAATATACCAGAAAAAAGAAATCATGCAGAAAAACAGTTCTTATTCACTTTAACAAAAGATTCAAATTCTGGTATTAATAAAGAAACCTCTCCAGGAGGAACAACTTATGCTTTAGTTGAAAGAAGCCTTAAAGAAAGGTTTCAAATGGGAGATCCGGTAGTAGGACCCTTAGGGGAAGATAGAGGACATTTTCAATTCTTGGTTACTTATGGGGAAGGAGAATCAAAATATAAATATAAAAAGATTCCTCTCCCAAAAGCAGCCTTTGAATGCTCTACCCCCTCTGTAGAAAGTCCTGATTTGAGTGAAAAAGAATCTTCAAGGTCTCTAATTCAAGAGCACTTTGAAGAAATTTCTAATAAACTAACATCTGTTCATATTTGCAGGACTTCAAAAAAGATCATCACAGGAAGTTCATCAAGTACTCTTCAAAACACAGTTCCTCAATATAAGGGAAAAACCGACAACTTCAGCAAAATAGGAGAGAAAAGGATTATCATTATTGAAGACATGGACATAGAAAATGAGCCTGAAGTTGCTGCAACTAAATACTTGACGAACAACTTACATCCATCTACTCAACCGAAGTACAGAGAATGGTATGAAGCAATACTTCAAGACACTAATTCAGTGTTTATCAAACATACCATGAGGAATAAAAAAGACATAGCATATTCCTCTCTCACCATCAGAACTGTCCTATCTTATAAAGATTGGGAGCAACATCCTCTCCAGAGAAAAATTTTTAAAGATAAAAATATTTCTCCTAGAACATATAATTATTTTGATTATATAGACGCCTGGGAGAATGTGCTATATTATCAAAGCCCTCAAAAGTCTCATTCCTGGTTTATCACCATCAGGGCAGGAGAAGATTTTAAGGATAATGGTATTCCAAACTGGTTCAAAATTGGTTTGGATACTTCGGCCTCAAGACAGGCATTCTCTCAAATAAAGCTAGAGGAGGATTCAGGTACTTTGAAATCATGAATGCCTTAAAGATCACTGATCAAAGCGAAGCTCTCCTCTACTTTACAGCCTTATATGAGGTTCCTTGGATTTTTAGATGGGAAGACACCATTTTTAAATCCACCGAATTAGGATTTCCTCAATTAGGAAAAACCTTTTTTGGTCAATGGTGGAAAAAATTCAATGATTCTCATCTCTCCGAAACCAAGCTAAAACTTGTTCTTATAAGACAAGATGAACCAGAAAAGAAGGAAACCTCTGAAGTCTCAAAGCTTATTAGCAGTTTGGGAAAAAGAAAACTACAACCTCAAGACAAGGAAATACTCAAACAAATGTTAGAAGAAACAGATGAAAATAATGAGGAAGACGTAGAAATGGTATCCGATAGTGACGAGGATTATATTCCTTGCCTAGCTGGATATTCCCAAGATCCAAATAAATTTTAATTAAAGTGAAGCTTATTAGCATCTTTTCTTTATTGCACTTATTAAGTGGTAGATATCTAAAATAATAAATATAATAATATATGTTTAGTATAGTGAGTCATCATATTCCACTCACTAGTGGATATATATGTATATATATATATTATAATAACATATAATAGTAAGATTCCACTTACTGATATAGATATATATGCACATATATTATTACTATAATAGTAATATTCCACTTACTAGTGGATAGATATATGTATATATATATAAACAATAAAAAACAACACTTTCGTAGTAGTAAAATTCCACTCATCAAGAATAGTATTTTTCCACTTATTAGTGGAGACAAAAAAAAAAAAAATAATAAAAATAAAAATAAAAATAAAAATTTCAAAAGTTGCAATTATTTTCCACTAAAAGACATCTTCTTCCAACTCATCTTTTCTTATCACTTATCCGAAGATGCTAAATAATTGAAGCATGTGATCGACAAAAAGAATCTTCTCTGTTAGTCATCAGCTCAATTCTGCCAGCTGTATCCTTATCTCTTCATCAGCTCAATTCTGCCAGCTGTATCCTTATCTCTTCATCAGCTCAATTCTGCCAGCTGTATCCTTATCCCTTCATCAACTAAAGGCTCAAGACTCCTATAAAAGGAGGAAGTTCCCTCAGTTGAGAATCATCAATAGAAATAGCATCGATCAAAATACAAAGAAAGAAAGAAAAGAAGTGGAAAAAAGCCATAACATTCCACTAAGAGAGAAATATACTCAAAGCATCATCAGAAGTCTCTCTTCTCTTTTGTAAAATAAGAGTGATATTTCTTTTTGTAAAATAAGTGTGAGAGTGTGAGATAGTTTAGAGTGTGCTCTGTAAAATATTAAGAGTGTTTGAGTGTGCCTGTTTGGTGTGTAATTTTCCTTTCCTGCTTGGTGTGGATTTTCGTTCATTCCCTCTGTATCATCAATGTAAGATATCTCTGTTCATCTTCTATGAAATATATTACCTTTGCTTCCGCCGTATCACCTCTGTTATCTATTTATTTTCCTATATTTTCTGGGCCCAATCTCTCTATTTTTTAGAGTCTGGTATCGATTTGGTATCAGAGCCAAATCTGGGGGAGAAGGGAGTGACTGTTTAGAGAAAACTTTTATTTGCTCTCGGTATTGTCGGTCAGTTGAGAAGCATCATCAATAGAAATAGCATCGATCAAAATACAAAGAAAGAAAAGAAAAGAAGTGGAAAAAAGCCATAACATTCCACTAAGAGAGAAATATACTCCAAAGCCATCATCAGAAGTCTCTTTCTCTTTTGTAAAATAAGAGTGATATTTCTTTTTGTAAAATAAGTGTGAGAGTGTGAAATAGTTTAGAGTGTGCTCTGTAAAATATTAAGAGTGTTTGAGTGTGCCTGTTTGGTGTGTAATTTTCCTTTCCTGCTTGGTGTGGATTTTCGTTCATTCCCTCTGTATCATCAATGTAAGATATCTCTGTTCATCTTCTATGAAATATAATACCTTTGCTTCCGCCGTATCACCTCTGTTATCTATTTATTTTCCTATATTTTCTGGGCCCAATCTCTCTATTTTTTAGAGTCTGGTATCGATTTGTGTTTGAGCTCAAAATGAGTCCCTACGAATTATATTAATGTATTATACGTTCAAATACTGATTTGGGATCACAACAACTTGGCTAGAGTCACTTTAGAGCCAAAATACCCATTCTAGGGCTCGATTTAGGCAAACTAGGTATGAGGACTTAGTTTTTGCGCGAGTTGAGTTTTTAAGTGTTGTTGGAGCTCAAAATGAGTCCCTAAGACTTATTATAATATATTATATTAAAATACACATTTAGAACGTAAAAAACTTCGCTAGATTCACTTCGGAACCAAAAACCCATCTAAAGGCTCGATTTAGGGAAAACTAGTTACAAGGAATTAGTTTTTGCGCGAATTGACCATATAAGGCTTGTTGGAGCTCCAAACGAGTCTCTAAAACTTATTATAATATATTATATGTTCAAATAATCATTTACGATCAAAACAAGTTTGCTAGAGTCACTTCTGAGCCAAAAAAACCGTTTAAAAGCTCGATTTTGGCAAAACTAGTTATAAGGACTTAGTTTTTGCGAGAGGTGAGTTTTTAAGTGTTGTTGGAGCTCAAAATGAGTCCCTACGAATTATATTAATGTATTATATGTTCAAATACTGATTTGGGATCACAAGAACTTGGCTAGAGTCACTTCGGAGCCAAAATACCCATTCTAGGTCTCGATTTAGGCAGACTAGTTATAAGGACTTAGTTTTTGCGCGAGGTGAGTTTTTAAGTGTTGTTTGAGCTCAAAATGAGTCCCTACGAATTATATTAAGGTATTATATGTTCAAATACTGATTTGGGATCACAACAACTTGGCTAGAGTCACTTCGGAGCCAAAATGCCTATTCTAGGGCTCGATTTAGGCAAACTAGTTATAAGGACTTAGTTTTTGCGCGAGGTGAGTTTTTAAGTGTTGTTGGAGCTCAAAACGAGTCCCTAAGACTTATTATAATATAATATATTAAAATACACATTTAGAACCTAAAAAACTTCGCTAGATTCACTTCGGAGCCAGAAACCCATCTAAAGGCTCGATTTAGGGAAAATTAGTTAAAAAGAATTAGTTTTTGCGCGAAGTGACCTTATAAGGCTTGTTGGAGCTCCAAACGAGTCTCTATGACTTATTATAATATATTATATGTTTAAATACTCATTTACGATCAAAATAAGATTGCTAGAGTCACTTCGGTGCCAAAAAAATCGTTGAAAAGCTCGATTTAGGCAAAACTAGTTATAAGGACTTAGTTTTTGCGAGAGGTGAGTTTTTAAGTGTTGTTGGAGCTCAAAATGAGTCCCTAAGACTTATTATAATATATTATATTAAAATACACATTTAGAACCTAAAAAACTTCGCTAGATTCACTTCGGAGCTAAAAACCCATCTAAAGGCTCGATTTAGGGAAAACTAGTTACAATGAATTAGTTTTTGCGCGAAGTAACCTTATAAGGCTTGTTGGAGCTCCAAACGAGTCTCTAAGGCTTATTATAATATATTATATGTTCAAATACTCATTTAGATCAAAACAAGTTTGCTAGAGTCACTTCGGAGCCAAAAAAAACCGTTTAACAGCTCGATTTAGGCAAAACTAGTTATAAGGACTTAGTTTTTGCGCGAGGTGAGTTTTTAAGTGTTTTTGGAGCTCAAAATGAGTCCCTACAAATTATATTAATGTATTATATGTTCAAATACTGATTTGGGATCACAACAACTTGGCTAGAGTAACTTCGGAGCCGAAATACTCATTCTAGGGCTCGATTTAGGCAAACTCGTTATAAGGACTTAGTTTTTGCGGGAGGTGTGTTTTTAAGTGTTGTTGGAGCTAAAAATGAGTCCCTACGAATTATATTAATGTATTATATATTCAAATACTGATTTGGGATCACAACAACTTGGCTAGAGTCACTTCGGAGCCAAAATGCCCATTCTAGGGCTCGATTTAGGCAAACTTGTTATAAGGACTTAGTTTTTGCGCGAGGTGAGTTTTTAAGTGTTGTTTGAGCTCAAAATGAGTCCCTACGAATTATATTAATGTATTATATGTTCAAATACTGATTTGGGATCACAACAACTTGGCTAGAGTCACTTCGGAGCCAAAATACCCATTCTAGGGCTCGATTTAGGCAAACTAGTTATAAGGACTTAGTTTTTGCGCGTGGTGAGTTTTTAAGTGTTGTTGGAGCTCAAAATGAGTCCCTAAGACTTATTATAATATATTATATTAAAATACACATTTAGAACGTAAAAAACTTCGCTAGATTCACTTCGGAACCAAAAACCCATCTAAAGGCTCGATTTAGGGAAAACTAGCTACAAAGAATTAATTTTTGCGCGAAGTAACCTTATAAGGCTTGTTGGAGCTCCAAACGAGTCTCTAAGACTTATTATAATATATTATATGTTCAAATACTCATTTAGGATCAAAACAAGTTTGCTAGAGTCACTTCGGAGCCAAAAAAAACCGTTTAACAGCTCGATTTAGGCAAAACTAGTTATAAGGACTTAGTTTTTGCGCGAGGTGAGTTTTTAAGTGTTGTCGGAACTCAAAAAGAGTCCCTACGAATTATATTAATGTATTATATGTTCAAATACTGATTTGGGATGACAACAACTTGGCTAGAGTAACTTCGGAGCCGAAATA
Organism: Boehmeria nivea var. tenacissima; assembly: GCA_018132145.1. Lineage (NCBI taxonomy): Eukaryota > Viridiplantae > Streptophyta > Magnoliopsida > Rosales > Urticaceae > Boehmeria > Boehmeria nivea. Next base: position 52,597 of record JACWIL010000031.1, on the reverse strand, counting down.
CTCATTCTAGGGCTCGATTTAGGCAAACTCGTTATAAGGACTTAGTTTTTGCGGGAGGTGTGTTTTTAAGTGTTGTTGGAGCTCAAAATGAGTCCCTACGAATTATATTAATGTATTATATGTTCAAATACTGATTTGGGATCACAACAACTTGGCTAGAGTCACTTCGGAGCCAAAATGCCCATTCTAGGGCTCGATTTAGGCAAACTTGTTATAAGGACTTAATTTTTGCGCGAGGTGAGTTTTTAAGTGTTGTTTGAGCTCAAAATGAGTCCCTACGAATTATATTAATGTATTATATGTTCAAATACTGATTTGGGATCACAACAACTTGGCTAGAGTCACTTCGGAGCCAAAATGCCCATTCTAGGGCTCGATTTAGGCAAACTAGTTATAAGGACTTAGTTTTTGCGCGAGGTGAGTTTTTAAGTGTTGTTGGAGCTCAAAATGAGTCCCTAAGACTTATTATAATATATTATATTAAAATATACATTTATAACCTAAAAAATTTTGCTAGATTCACTTCGGAGCCAAAAACCCATCTAAAGGCTTGATTTAGGGAAAACTAGTTACAAAGAATTAGTTTTTGCGCGAAGTGATCTGATAAGGCTTGTTGGAGCTCCAAACGAGTCTCTAAGACTTATTATAATATATTATATGTTCAAATACTCATTTACGACCAAAACAAGTTTGCTAGAGTCACTTCGGAGCAAAAAAAAAACCGTTTAAAAGCTCGATTTTGGCAAAACTAGTTATAAGGACTTAGTTTTTGCGCATGGTGAGTTTTTAAGTGTTGTTGGAGCTCAAAATGAGTCTTTAAGACTTATTATAATATATTATATTAAAATACACATTTAGAACGTAAAAAACTTCGCTAGATTCACTTCGGAACCAAAAACCCATCTAAAGGCTCGATTTAGGGAAAACTAGTTACAAAGAATTAGTTTTTGCGCGAAGTAACCTTATAAGGCTTGTTGGAGCTCCAAACGAGTCTCTAAGACTTATTATAATATATTATATGTTCAAATACTCATTTAGGATCAAAACAAGTTTGCTAGAGTCACTTTGGAGCCAAAAAAAACCGTTTAACAGCTCGATTTAGGCAAAACTAGTTATAAGGACTTAGTTTTTGCGCGAGGTGAGTTTTCAAGTGTTGTCGGAGCTGAAAATGAGTCCCTACGAATTATATTAATGTATTATATGTTCAAATAATGATTTGGGATGACAACAACTTGGCTAGAGTAACTTCGGAGCCGAAATACTCATTCTAGGGCTCGATTTAGGCAAACTCGTTATAAGGACTTAGTTTTTGCGAGATGTGTGTTTTTAAGTGTTGTTGGAGCTCAAAATGAGTCCCTACGAATTATATTAATGTATTATATGTTCAAATACTGATTTGGGATCACAACAACTTGGCTAGAGTCACTCCGGAGCCAAAATGCCCATTCTAGGGCTCGATTTAGGCAAACTTGATATAAGGACTTAATTTTTGCGCGAGGTGAGTTTTTAAGTGTTGTTTGAGCTCAAAATGAGTCCCTACGAATTATATTAATGTATTATATGTTCAAATACTGATTTGGGATCACAACAACTTGGCTAGAGTCACTTCGGAGCCGAAATACTCATTCTAGGGCTCCATTTAGGCAAACTCGTTATAAGGACTTAGTTTTTGCGCGAGGTGAGTTTTTAAGTATTGTTGGAGCTCAAAATGAGTCCCTAAGACTTATTATAATATATTATATTAAAATATACATTTAGAACCTAAAAAATTTTGCTAGATTCACTTCGGAGGCAAAAAGCCATCTAAAGGCTCGATTTAGGGAAAACTAGTACAAAGAATTAGTTTTTGTGCGAAGTGACCTTATAAGGCTTGTTGGAGGTCCAAACGAGTCTCTAAAACTTATTATAATATATTATATGTTCAAATACTCATTTACGATCAAAACAAGTTTGCTAGAGTCACTTCGGAGCCAAAAAAAACCGTTTAAAAGCTCGATTTAGGCAAAACTAGTTATAAGGACTTAGTTTTTGCGCATGGTGAGTTTTTAAGTGTTGTTGGAGCTCAAAATGAGTCCCTACGAATTATATTAATGTATTATATGTTCAAATACTGATTTGGGATCACAACAACTTGGCTAGAGCCACTTCGGAGCCAAAATACCCATTCTAGGGCTCGATTTAGGAAAACTAGTTATAAAGACTTAGTTTTTGCGCGAGGTGAGCTTTTAAGTGTTGTTGGAGCTCAAAATGAGTCCCTAAGACTTATTATAATATATTATATTAAAATACACATTTAGAACCTAAAAAACTTCACTAGATTCACTTCGGAGCCTAACACCCATCTAAAGGCTCGATTTAGGGAAAACTAGTTACAAAGAATAAGTTTTTGCACGAAGTGACCTTATAAGGCTTGTTGGAGCTCCAAACGAGTCTCTAAGACGTATTATAATATATTATATGTTCAAATACTCATTTAGGGTCAAAACAAGTTTGCTAGAGTCACTTCGGAGCCAAAAAAAACCGTTTAAAAGCTCGATTTAGGCAAAACTAGTTATAAGGACTTAGCTTTTGCGCGAGGAGAGTTTTTAAGTGTTGTTGGAGCTCAAAATGAGTCCCTACGAATTATATTAATATATTATATGTTGAAATACTGATTTGGGATCACAACAACTTGGCTAGAGTCACTTCGGAGCCGAAATACTCATTCTAGGGCTCCATTTAGGCAAACTCGTTATAAGGACTTAGTTTTTGCGCGAGGTGAGTTTTTAAGTGTTGTTGGAGCTCAAAATGAGTCTTTAAGACTTATTATAATATATTATATTAAAATACACATTTAGAACGTAAAAAACTTCGCTAGATTCACTTCGGAACCAAAAACCCATCTAAAGGCTCGATTTAGGGAAAACTAGTTACAAAGAATTAGTTTTTGCGCGAAGTAACCTTATAAGGCTTGTTGGAGCTCCAAACGAGTCTCTAAGACTTATTATAATATATTATATGTTCAAATACTCATTTAGGATCAAAACAAGTTTACTAGAGTCACTTTGGAGCCAAAAAAAACCGTTTAACAGCTCGATTTAGGCAAAACTAGTTATAAGGACTTAGTTTTTGCGCGAGGTGAGTTTTCAAGTGTTGTCGGAGCTGAAAATGAGTCCCTACGAATTATATTAATGTATTATATGTTCAAATAATTATTTGGGATGACAACAACTTGGCTAGAGTAACTTCGGAGCCGAAATACTCATTCTAGGGCTCGATTTAGGCAAACTCGTTATAAGGACTTAGTTTTTGCGGGAGGTGTGTTTTTAAGTGTTGTTGGAGCTCAAAATGAGTCCCTACGAATTATATTAATGTATTATATGTTCAAATACTGATTTGGGATCACAACAACTTGGCTAGAGTCACTTCGGAGCCAAAATGCCCATTCTAGGGCTCGATTTAGGCAAACTTGATATAAGGACTTAATTTTTGCGCGAGGTGAGTTTTTAAGTGTTGTTTGAGCTCAAAATGAGTCCCTACGAATTATATTAATGTATTATATGTTCAAATACTGATTTGGGATCACAACAACTTGGCTAGAGTCACTTCGGAGCCGAAATACTCATTCTAGGGCTCCATTTAGGCAAACTCGTTATAAGGACTTAGTTTTTGCGCGAGGTGAGTTTTTAAGTATTGTTGGAGCTCAAAATGAGTCCCTAAGACTTATTATAATATATTATATTAAAATATACATTTAGAACCTAAAAAATTTTGCTAGATTCACTTCGGAGGCAAAAAGCCATCTAAAGGCTCGATTTAGGGAAAACTAGTACAAAGAATTAGTTTTTGCGCGAAGTGACCTTATAAGGCTTGTTGGAGCTCCAAACGAGTCTCTAAAACTTATTATAATATATTATATGTTCAAATACTCATTTACGATCAAAACAAGTTTGCTAGAGTCACTTCGGAGCCAAAAAAAACCGTTTAAAAGCTCGATTTAGGCAAAACTAGTTATAAGGACTTAGTTTTTGCGCATGGTGAGTTTTTAAGTGTTGTTGGAGCTCAAAATGAGTCCCTACGAATTATATTAATGTATTATATGTTCAAATACTGATTTGGGATCACAACAACTTGGCTAGAGCCACTTCGGAGCCAAAATACCCATTCTAGGGCTCGATTTAGGAAAACTAGTTATAAAGACTTAGTTTTTGCGCGAGGTGAGCTTTTAAGTGTTGTTGGAGCTCAAAATGAGTCCCTAAGACTTATTATAATATATTATATTAAAATACACATTTAGAACCTAAAAAACTTCACTAGATTCACTTCGGAGCCTAACACCCATCTAAAGGCTCGATTTAGGGAAAACTAGTTACAAAGAATAAGTTTTTGCACGAAGTGACCTTATAAGGCTTGTTGGAGCTCCAAACGAGTCTCTAAGACGTATTATAATATATTATATGTTCAAATACTCATTTAGGGTCAAAACAAGTTTGCTAGAGTCACTTCGGAGCCAAAAAAAACCGTTTAAAAGCTCGATTTAGGCAAAACTAGTTATAAGGACTTAGCTTTTGCGCGAGGAGAGTTTTTAAGTGTTGTTGGAGCTCAAAATGAGTCCCTACGAATTATATTAATATATTATATGTTGAAATACTGATTTGGGATCACAACAACTTGGCTAGAGTCACTTCGGAGCCGAAATACTCATTCTAGGGCTCCATTTAGGCAAACTCGTTATAAGGACTTAGTTTTTGCACGAGGTGAGTTGTTAAGTGTTGTTGGAGCTCAAAATGAGTCCCTAAGACTTATTATAATATATTATATTAAAATATACATTTAGAACCTAAAAAATTTCGCTAGATTCACTTCGGAGCCAAACACCCATCTAAAGGCTCGATTTAGGGAAAACTAGTTACAAAGAATAAGTTTTTGCACGAAGTGACCTTATAAGGCTTGTTGGAGCTCCAAACGAGTCTCTAAGACTTATTATAATATATTATATGTTTAAATACTCATTTAGGATCAAAACAAGTTTGCTAGAGTCACTTCAGAGCCAAAAAAAACCGTTTAACAGCTCGATTTAGGCAAAACTAGTTATAAGAACTTAGCTTTTGCGCGAGGAGAGTTTTTAAGTGTTGTTGGAGCTCAAAATGAGTCCCTACGAATTATATTAATGTATTATATGTTTAAATACTGATTTGAGATCACAACAACTTGGCTAGAGTCACTTTGGAGCCAAAATACCCATTCTAGGGCTCGATTTAAGCAAACTAATTATAAGGACTTAGTTTTTTGCGCGAGGTGAGTTTTTAAGTGTTGTTGGAGCTCAAAATGAGTCCCTAAGACTTATTATAATATATTATATTAAAATACACATTTAGAACCTAAAAAACTTTGCTTGATTCACTTCGTAGCCAAAAACCCATCTAAAGGCTCCATTTAGGGAAAACTAGTTACAAAGAATTAGTTTTTGCGCGAAGTGACCTTATAAGGCTTGTTGGAGCTCCAAACGAGTCTCTAAGACTTATTATAATATATTATATGTTCAAATACTCATTTAGGGTCAAAACAAGTTTGCTAGAGTCACTTCGGAGCCAAAAAAAACCGTTTAAAAGCTCGATTTAGGCAAAACTAGTTATAAGGATTTAGCTTTTGCGCGAGGAGAGTTTTTAAGTGTTGTTGGAGCTCAAAATGAGTCCCTACGAATTATATTAATATATTATATGTTGAAATACTGATTTGGGATCACAACAACTTGGCTAGAGTCACTTCGGAGCCGAAATACTCATTCTAGGGCTCCATTTAGGCAAACTCGTTATAAGGACTTAGTTTTTGCGCGAGGTGAGTTTTTAAGTGTTGTTGGAGCTCAAAATGAGTCCCTAAGACTTATTATAATATATTATATTAAAATATACATTTAGAACCTAAAAAATTTCGCTAGATTCACTTCGGAGCCAAACACCCATCTAAAGGCTCGATTTAGGGAAAACTAGTTACAAAGAATAAGTTTTTGCACGAAGTGACCTTATAAGGCTTGTTGGAGCTCCAAACGAGTCTCTAAGACTTATTATAATATATTATATGTTTAAATACTCATTTAGGATCAAAACAAGTTTGCTAGAGTCACTTCAGAGCCAAAAAAAACCGTTTAACAGCTCGATTTAGGCAAAACTAGTTATAAGGACTTAGCTTTTGCACGAGGAGAGTTTTTAAGTGTTGTTGGAGCTCAAAATGAGTCCCTACGAATTATATTAATGTATTATATGTTCAAATACTGATTTGAGATCACAACAACTTGGCTAGAGTCACTTTGGAGCCAAAATACCCATTCTACCGCTCGTTTTAGGCAAACTCGTTATAAGGACTTAGTTTTTGCGCGAGGTGAGTTTTTAAGTGTTGTTGGAGCTCCAAACGAGTCTCTAAGACTTATTATAATATATTATATGTTCAAATTCTCATTTACGATCAAAACAAGTTTGCTAGAGTCACTTCGGAGCGAAAAAAACCGTTTAAAAGCTCGATTTAGGCAAAACTAGTTATAAGGACTTAGTTTTTGCGCGATGTGAGTTTTTAAGTGTTGTTGGAGCTCAAAATGAGTCCCTGCGAATTATATTAATGTATTATATGTTCAAATACTGATTTGGGATCACAACAACTTGGCTAGAGTTACTTCGGAGCCAAAATACCCATTCTAGGGCTCTATTTAGGCAAAGTAGTTATAAGGACTTAGTTTTTGCGCCAGGTGAGTTTTTAAGTGTTATTGGAGCTCAAAATGAGTCTCTAAGACTTATTATAAAATATTATATTAAAATATACATTTAGAACCTAAAAAACTTCGCTAGATTCACTTCGGAGCCAAAAACCCATCTAAAGGCCCGATTTAGGGAAAACTAGTTACAAAGAATTAGTTTTTGCGTGAAGTGACCTTATAAGGCTTGTTGGAGCTCCAAACGAGTCTCTAAGACTTATTATAATATATTATATGTTCAAATACTCATTTACGATCAAAACAAGTTTGCTAGAGTCACTTCGGAGCCAAAAAAACAGTTTAAAAGCTCGATAGAGGCAAAACTAGTTATAAGGACTTAGTTTTTGCGCGAGGAGAGTTATTAAGTGTTGTTGGAGGTCAAAATGAGTCCCTACGAATTATATTAATGTATTATATGTTGAAATACTGATTTGGGATCACAACAACTTGGCTAGAGCCACTTCGGAGCCGAAATACTCATTCTAGGGCTCCATTTAGGCAAACTCATTATAAGGACTTAGTTTTTGCGCGAGGTGAGTTTTTAAGTGTTGTTGGAGCTCAAAATGAGTCCCTAAGACTTATTATAATATATTATATTAAAATATACATTTAGAACCTAAAAAATTTTGCTAGATTCACTTCGGAGCCAAAAACCCATCTAAAGGCTTGATTTAGGGAAAACTAGTTACAAAGAATTAGTTTTTGCACGAAGTGATCTTATAAGGCTTGTTGGAGCTCCAAACGAGTCTCTAAGACTTATTATAATATATTATATGTTCAAATACTCATTTCGACCAAAACAAGTTTGCTAGAGTCACTTCGGAGCCAAAAAAAACCGTTTAAAAGCTCGATTTAGGCAAAACTAGTTATAAGGACTTAGTTTTTGCGCATGGTGAGTTTTTAACTGTTGTTGGAGCTCAAAATGAGTCCCTACGAATTATATTAATGTATTATATGTTCAAATACTGATTTGGGATCACAACAACTTGGCTAGAGTCACTTTGGAGCCAAAATACCCATTCTAGGGCTCGATTTAAGCAAACTAATTATAAGGACTTAGTTTTTACGCGAGGTGAGTTTTTAAGTGTTGTTGGAGCTCAAAATGAGTCCCTAAGACTTATTATAATATATTATATTAAAATACACATTTAGAACCTAAAAAACTTTGCTAGATTCACTTCGTAGCCAAAAACCCATCGAAAGGCTCAATTTAGGGAAAACTAGTTACAAAGAATTAGTTTTTGCGCGAAGTGACCTTATAAGGCTTGTTGGAGCTCCAAACGAGTCTATAAGACTTATTATAATATATTATATGTTCAAATTCTCATTTACGATCAAAACAAGTTTGCTAGAGTCACTTCGGAGCCAAAAAAACCGTTTAAAAGCTCGATTGAGGCAAAACTAGTTATAAGGACTTAGTTTTTGCGCGAGGCGAGTTTTTAAGTGTTGTCGGAGCTCAAAATGAGTCCCTACGAATTATATTAATGTATTATATTTTCAAATACTGATTTGAGATCACAACAACTTGGCTAGTGTCACTTCGGAGCCAAAATACCTATTCTGGGGCTCGATTTAGGCAAACTAGTTATAAGGACTTAGTTTTTGCGCGAGGTGAGTTTTTAAGTGTTGTTGGAGCTCAAAATGAGTCCCTAAGGCTTATTATAATATATTATATTAAAATCCAAATTTAGAACCTAAAAAACTTCGCTAGATTCACTTCGGAGCCAAAAATCCATCTAAAGGCTCGATTTAGGGAAAACTAGTTACAAAGAATTAGTTTTTGCGCGAAGTGACCTTATAAGGCTTGTTGGAGGTCCAAACGAGTCTCTAAGACTTATTATAATATATTATATGTTCAAATACTCATTTACGATCAAAACAAGTTTGCTAGAGTCACTTCGGAGCCAAAAAAACCGTTTAAAAGCTCGATTGAGGCAAAACAAGTTATAAGGACTTAGTTTTTGTGCGAGGTGAGTTTTTAAGTGTTGTCGGATCTCAAAATGGGTCCCTACGAATTATATTAATGTATTAGATGTTCAAATATTGATTTGAGATCACAACAACTTGGCTAGTGTCACTTCGGAGCCAAAATACCCATTCTAGGGCTCGATTTACGCAAACTAGTTATAAGGACTTAGTTTTTGCGCGAGGTGAATTTTTAAGTGTTGTTGGAGCTCAAAATGAGTCCCTAAGACTTATTATAATATATTATATTAAAATACACATTTAGAACCTAAAAAACTTAGCTAGATTCACTTCGGAGCCAAAAACCCATCTAAAGGCTCGATTTAGGGAAAACTAGTTACAAAGAATTAGTTTTTACGCGAAGTGATCTTATAAGGCTTGTTGGAGCTCCAAATGAGTCTCTAAGACTTATTATAATATATTATAATGTCAAATACTCATTTACGATCAAAACAAGTTTGCTAGAGTCACTTCGGAGCCAAAAAAACCGTTTAAAAGCTCGATTTAGGCAAAACTAGTTATAAGGACTTAGTTTTTGCGCATGGTGAGTTTTTAAGTGTTGTTGGAGCTCAAAATGAGTCCCTACGAATTATATTAATGTATTATATGTTCAAATACTGATTTAGGATCGCAACAACTTGGCTAGAGTCACTTTGGAGCCAAAATACCCATTCTAGCGCTCGTTTTAGGCAAACACGTTATAAGGACTTAGTTTTTGCGCGAGGTGAGTTTTTAAGTGTTGTTGGAGCTCAAAATGAGTCCCTATGAATTATATTAATGTATTATATGTTCAAATACTGATTTGGGATCACAACAACTTGGCTAGAGTCACTTCGGAGCCAAAATACCCATTCTAGGGCTCGATTTAGGCAAACTAGTTATAAGGACTTAGTTTTTGCGCGAGGTGAGTTTTTAAGTGTTGTTGGAGCTCAAAATGAGTCTCTAAGACTTATTATAATAGAATATATTAAAATATACATTTAGAACCTAAAAAACTTCGCTAGATTCACTTCGGAGCCAAAAACCCATCTAAAGGCCCGATTTAGGGAAAACTAGTTACAAAGAATTAGTTTTTGCGCGAAGTGACCTTATAAGGCTTGTTGGAGCTCCAAACGAGTCTCTAAGACTTATTATAATATATTATATGTTCAAATACTCATTTACGATCAAAACAAGTTTGCTAGAGTCACTTCGGAGCCAAAAAAACAGTTTAAAAGCTCGATTGAGGCAAAACTAGTTATAAGGACTTAGTTTTTGCGCGAGGTGAGTTTTTAAGTGTTGTCGGAGCTCAAAATGAGTCCCTACGAATTATATTAATGTATTATATTTTCAAATACTGATTTGAGATCACAACAACTTGGCTAGTGTCACTTCGGAGCCAAAATACCTATTATAGGGCTCGATTTAGGCAAACTAGTTATAAGGACTTAGTTTTTGCGCGAGGTGAGTTTTTAAGTGTTGTTGGAGCTCAAAATGAGTCCCTAAGACTTATTATAATATATTATATTAAAATACACATTTAGAACCTAAAAAACTTCGCTAGATTCACTTCGGAGCCAAAAATCCATCTAAAGGCTCGATTTAGGGAAAACTAGTTACAAAGAATTAGTTTTTGCGCGAAGTGACCTTATAAGGCTTGTTGGAGGTCCAAACGAGTCTCTAAGACTTATTATAATATATTATATGTTCAAATACTCATTTCCGATCAAAACAAATTTGCTAGAGTCACTTCGGAGCCAAAAAAACCGTTTAAAAGCTCGATTGAGGCAAAACAAGTTATAAGGACTTAGTTTTTGTGCGAGGTGAGTTTTTAAGTGTTGTCGGATCTCAAAATGGGTCCCTACGAATTATATTAATGTATTAGATGTTCAAATACTGATTTGAGATCACAACAACTTGGCTAGTGTCACTTCGGAGCCAAAATACCCATTCTAGGGCTCGATTTACGCAAACTAGTTATAAGGACTTAGTTTTTGCGCGAGGTGAGTTTTTAAGTGTTGTTGGAGGTCAAAATGAGTCCCTACGAATTATATTAATGTATTATATGTTGAAATACTGATTTGGGATCACAACAACTTGGCTAGAGTCACTTCGGAGCCGAAATACTCATTCTAGGGCTCCATTTAGGCAAACTCGTTATAAGGACTTAGTTTTTGCGCGAGGTGAGTTTTTAAGTGTTGTTGGAGCTCAAAATGAGTCCCTAAGACTTATTATAATATATTATATTAAAATACACATTTAGAACCTAAAAAACTTCGCTAGATTCACTTCGGAGCCAAAAATCCATCTAAAGGCTCGATTTAGGGAAAACTAGTTACAAAGAATTAGTTTTTGCGCGAAGTGACCTTATAAGGCTTGTTGGAGCTCCAAACGAGTCTCTAAGACTTATTATAATATATTATATGTTCAAATACTCATTTACGATCAAAACAAGTTTGCTAGAGTCACTTCGGAGCCAAAAAAACCGTTTAAAAGCTCGATTGAGGCAAAACAAGTTATAAGGACTTAGTTTTTGTGCGAGGTGAGTTTTTAAGTGTTGTCGGATCTCAAAATGAGTCCCTACGAATTATATTAATGTATTAGATGTTCAAATACTGATTTGAGATCACAACAACTTGGCTAGTGTCACTTCGGAGCCAAAATACCCATTCTAGGGCTCGATTTACGCAAACTAGTTATAAGGACTTAGTTTTTGCGCGAGGTGAGTTTTTAGGTGTTGTTGGAGCTCAAAATGAGTCCCTAAGACTTATTATAATATATTATATTAAAATACACATTTAGAACCTAAAAAACTTAGCTAGATTCACTTCGGAGCCAAAAACCCATGTAAAGGCTCGATTTAGGGAAAACTAGTTACAAAGAATTAGTTTTTGCGCGAAGTGACCTTATAAGGCTTGTTGGAGATCCAAACGAGTCTCTAAGACTTATTATAATATATTATATGTTCAAATACTCATTTACGATCAAAACAAGTTTGCTAGAGTCACTTCGGAGCCAAAAAAAACCGTTTAAAAGCTCGATTTAGGCAAAACTAGTTATAAGGACTTAGTTTTTGCGCGAGGTGAGTTTTTAAGTGTTGTTGGAGCTCAAAATGAGTCCCTACGAATTATATTAATGTATTATATGTTCAAATACTGATTTAGGATCACAACAACTTGGCTAGAGTCACTTCGGAGCCAAAATACCCATTCTAGCGCTCGATTTAGGCAAACTCGTTATAAGGACTTAGTTTTTGCGCGAGGTGAGTTTTTAAGTGTTGTTGGAGCTCAAAATGAGTCCCTATGAATTATATTAATGTATTATATGTTCAAATACTGATTTGGGATCACAACAACTTGGCTAGAGTCACTTCGGAGCCAAAATACCCATTCTAGGGCTCGATTTAGGCAAACTAGTTATAAGGACTTAGTTTATGCGCGAGGTGAGTTTTTAAGTGTTGTTGGAGCTCAAAATGAGTCTCTAAGACTTATTATAATAGAATATATTAAAATATACATTTAGAACCTAAAAAACTTCGCTAGATTCACTTCGGAGCCAAAAACCCATCTAAAGGCCCGATTTAGGGAAAACTAGTTACAAAGAATTAGTTTTTGCGCGAAGTGACCTTATAAGGCTTGTTGGAGATCCAAACGAGTCTCTAAGACTTATTATAATATATTATATGTTCAAATACTCATTTACGATCAAAACAAGTTTGCTAGAGTCACTTCGGAGCCAAAAAAAACCGTTTAAAAGCTCGATTTAGGCAAAACTAGTTATAAGGACTTAGTTTTTGCGCATGGTGAGTTTTTAAGTGTTGTTGGAGCTCAAAATGAGTCCCTACGAATTATATTAATGTATTATATGTTCAAATACTGATTTAGGATCACAACAACTTGGCTAGAGTCACTTCGGAGCCAAAATACCCATTCTAGCGCTCGTTTTAGGCAAACTCGTTATAAGGACTTAGTTTTTGCGCGAGGTGAGTTTTTAAGTGTTGTTGGAGCTCAAAATGAGTCCCTACGAATTATATTAATGTATTATATGTTCAAATACTGATTTGGATCACAACAACTTGGCTAGAGTCACTTCGGAGCCAAAATACCCATTCTAGGGCTCGATTTAGGCAAACTAGTTATAAGGACTTAGTTTTTGCGCGAGGTGAGTTTTTAAGTGTTGTTGGAGCTCAAAATGAGTCTCTAAGACTTATTATAATATAATATATTAAAATACACATTTAGAACCTAAAAAACTTCGCTAGATTCACTTCGGAGCCAAAAACCCATCTAAAGGCTCGATTTAGGGAAAACTAGTTACAAAGAATTAGTTTTTGCGCGAAGTGACCTTATAAGGCTTGTTGGAGCTCCAAACGAGTCTCTAAGACTTATTATAATATATTATATGTTCAAATACTCATTTACGATCAAAACAAGTTTGCTAGAGTCACTTCGGAGCCAAAAAAAACAGTTTAAAAGCTCGATTTAGGCAAAACTAGTTATAAGGACTTAGTTTTTGCGCGAGGTGAGTTTTTAAGTGTTGTCGGAGCTCAAAATGAGTCCCTACGAATTATATTAATGTATTATATGTTCAAATACTGATTTGAGATCACAACAACTTGGCTAGAGTCACTTCGGAGCCAAAATACCCATTCTAGGGCTCGATTTAGGCAAACTAGTTATAAGGACTTAGTTTTTGCGCGAGGTGAGTTTTTAAGTGTTGTTGGAGCTCAAAATGAGTCCCTAAGACTTATTATAATATATTATATTAAAATACAGATTTAGAACACAAAAACTTCGCTAGATTCACTTCGGAGCCAAAATACCCATTCTAGGGCTCCATTTAGGCAAACTAGTTATTAGGACTTAGTTTTTGCGCGAGGTGAGTTTTTAAGTGTTGTTGGATCTCAAAATGAGTCCCTAAGACTTATTATAATATATTATATTAAAATACACATTTAGAACCTAAAAAACTTCGCTAGATTCACTTCGGAGCCAAAAACCCATCTAAAGGCTCGATTTAGGGAAAACTAGTTACAAAGAATTAGTTTTTGCGCGAAGCAACCTTATAAGGCTTGCTGGAGCTCAAAACGAGTCTCTAAGACTTATAATAATATATTATATTTTCAAATAATCATTTAGGATCAAAACAAGTTTGCTAGAGTCACTTCGAAGCCAAAAAAATCCGTTTAACATCTCGATTTAGGCAAAACTAGTTATAAAGACTTAGTTTTTGCGCGAGGTGAGTTTTTAAGTGTTGTCAGAGCTCAAAATGAGTCCCTACGAATTATATTAATGTATTATATGTTCAAATACTTATTTGGGATCACAACAACTTGGCTAGAGTCACTTCGGAGCCAAAATACTCATTCTAGGGCTTGATTTAGGCAAACTCGTTATAAGGACTTAGTTTTTGCGGGAGGTGTGTTTTTAAGAATTGTTGGAGCTCAAAATGAGTCCCTACGAATTATACTAATGTATTATATGTTCAAATACTGATTTGGGATCACAACAACTTGGCTAGAGTCACTTCGGAGCCAAAATACCCATTCTAGGGCTCCATTTAGGCAAACTAGTTATTAGGACTTAGTTTTTGCGCGAGGTGAGTTTTTCAGAGTTTTTGGAGCTCAAAATGAGTCCCTAAGACTTATTAAAATATGTTATATTAAAATACACATTTAGAACCTAAAAGACTTCGCTAGATTCACTTCGGAGCCAAAAACCCATCTAAAGGCTCGATTTAGGGAAAGCTAGTTACAAAGAATTAGTTTTTACGCGAAGTGACCTTATAAGGCTTGTTGGAGCTCCAAACGATTCTCTAAGATTTATTATAATATATTATATGTTCAAATACTCATTTACGATCAAAACAAGTTTGCTAGAGTCACTTCGGAGCCAAAAAAACCGTTTAAAAGCTCGATTTAGGCAAAACTAGTTATAAGGACTTAGTTTTTGCGCATGGTGAGTTTTTAAGTGTTGTTGGAGCTCAAAATGAGTCCCTACGAATTATATTAATGTATTATATGTTCAAATACTGATTTGGGATCACAACAACTTGGCTAGAGTCACTTCGTAGCCCAAATACCCATTCTAGGGCTCGATTTAGGCAAACTAGTTATAAGGACTTAGTTTTCGCGCGAGGTGAGTTTTTAAGTGTTGTTGGAGCTCAAAATGAGTCCCTAAGACTTATTATAATATATTATATTGAAATACACATTTAGAACCTAAAAAACTTCGCTAGATTGACTTCGGAGCCAAAAACCCATCTAAAGGCTCGATTTAGGGAAAACTAGTTACAATGAATTAGTTTTTGCGCGAAGTGACCTTATAAGGCTTGTTGGAGCTTCAAACGAGTCTCTAAGACTTATTATAATATATTATATGTTCAAATACTCATTTAGGATCAAAACTAGTTTGCTAGAGTCACTTCGGAGCAAAAAAAATCATTTAAAAGCTCGATTTAGGCAAAACTAGTTATAAGGACTTAGTTTTTGCGCGAGGTGAGTTTTTAAGTGTTGTTGGAGCTCAAAATGAGTCCCTACGAATTATATTAATGCATTATATGTTCAAATACTGATTTGGGATCACAACAACTTGGCTAGAGTCACTTCGGAGCCGAAATACTCATTCTAGGGCTCGATTTAGGCAAACTCGTTATAAGGACTTAGTTTTTGCGCGAGGTGAGTTTTTAAGTGTTGTTAGAGCTCAAAATAAGTCCCTACGAATTATATTAATATATTATATGTTCAAATACCAAATTGGGATCACAATAACTTGGCTAGAGTCACTTCGGAGCCAAAATACCCATTCTAGGGCTCCATTTAGGCAAACTAGTTATAAGGACTTAGTTTTTGCGCGGGTGAGTTTTTAAGTGTTGTTGGGGCTCAAAATGAGTCCCCAAGACTTATTAAAATATATTATATTAAAATACACATTTAGAACCTAAAAAACTACGCTAGATTGACATCGGAGCCAAAAACCCATCTAAAGGCTCGATTTAGGGAAAACTAGTTACAAAGAATTAGTTTTTGCGCGAAGTGACCTTATAAGGCTTGTTGGAGCTCCAAACGAGTCTCTAAGACTTATTATAATATATTATAAGTTCAAGAACTCATATACGATCAAAACAAGTTTGCTAGAGTCACTTCGGAGCCAAAAAAAACCATTTAAAAGCTCCATTTTGGCAAAACTAGTTATAAGGACTTAGTTTTTGCTCGAGGTGAGTTTTTAAGTGTTTTTGGAGCTCAAAATGAGTCCCTACGAATTATATTAATGTATTATATGTTCAAATACTGATTTGGGATCACAACAACTTAGCTAGAGTCACTTCGGAGCCAAAATACCCATTCTAGGGCTCGATTTAGGCAAACTAGTTATAAGGACTTAGTTTTTGCGCGAGGTGAGTTTTTAAGTGTTGTTGGAGCTCAAAATGAGTCCCTAAGATTTATTATAATATATTATATTAAAATACACATTTAGAACCTAAAAAACTTCGCTAGATTCACTTCGGAGCCAAAAACCCATCGAAAGGCTCGATTTAGGGAAAACTAGTTACAAAGAATTAGTTTTTGCGCGAAGTGACCTTATAAGGCTTGTTGGAGCTCCAAACGAGTCTCTAAGACTTATTATAATATATTATATGTTCAAATCCTCATTTACGATCAAAACAAGTTTGCTAGAGTCACTTCGGAGCCAAAAAAACCGTTTAAGAGCTCGATTTAGGCAAAACTAGTTATAAGGACTTAGTTTTTGCGCATGGTGAGTTTTTAAGTGTTGTTGGAGCTCAAAATGAGTCCCTACGAATTATTTTAATGTATTATATGTTCAAATACTGATTTGGGATCACAACAACTTGGCTAGAGTCACTTCGTAGCCAAAATACCCTTTCTAGGGCTCGATTTAGGCAAACTAGTTATAAGGACTTAGTTTTCGCCCGAGGTGAGTTTTTAAGTGTTGTTGGAGCTCAAAATGAGTCCCTAAGACTTATTATAATATATTATATTAAGATACACATTTAGAACCTAAAAAACTTCGCTAGATTGACTTCGGAGCCAAAAACCCATCTAAAGGCTCGATTTAGGGAAAACTAGTTACAAAGAATTAGTTTTTGCGCGAAGTGACCTTATAAGGCTTGTTGGAGCTCCAAACGAGTCTCTAAGACTTATTATAATATATTATATGTTCAAAAACTCATTTACGATCAAAACAAGTTTGCTAAAGTCATTTCGGAGCCAAAAAAACCATTTAAAAGCTCGATTTAGGCAAAACTAGTTATAAGGACTTAGTTTTTGCGCGAGGTGAGTTTTTAAGTGTTGTTGGAGCTCAAAATGAGTCCCTACGAATTATATTAATGTATTATATATTCAAATACTGATTTGGTATCACAACAACTTGGCTAGAGTCACTTCGGAGCCGAAATACTCATTCCAGGGCTCGATTTAGGCAAACTCGTTATAAGGACTTAGTTTTTGCGGAAGGTGTGTTTTTAAGTGTTGTTGGAGTTCAAAATGAGTCCCTACGAATTATATTAATGTATTATATGTTCAAATACTTATTTGGGATCACAACAACTTGGCTAGAGTCACTTCAGAGCCAAAATACCCATTCTAGGGCTCGATTTAGGCAAACTAGTTATAAGGACTTAGTTTTTGCGCGAGGTGAGTTTTTAAGTGTTGTTGGAGCTCAAAATGAGTCCCTAAGATTTATTATAATATATTATATTAAAATACACATTTAGAACCTAAAAAACTTCGCTAGATTCACTTCGGAGCCAAAAACCCATCTAAAGGCTCGATTTAGGGAAAACTAGTTACAAAGAATTAGTTTTTGCGCGAAGTGACCATATAAGGCTTGTTGGAGCTCAAAACGAGTCTCTAAGACTTATTATAATATATTATATGTTCAAATACTCATTTAGGATCAAAACAAGTTTGCTAGAGTCACTTCGGAGGAAAAAAAAACCGTTTAACAGCTCGATTTAGGCAAAACTAGTTATAAAAACTTAGTTTTTGCGCGAGGTGAGTTTTTAAGTGTTGTTAGAGCTCAAAATGAGTCCCTACGAATTATATTAATGTATTATATGTTCAAATACTACATTGGGATCACAACAACTTGGCTAGAGTCACTTCGGAGCCAAAATACCCATTCTAGGGCTTAATTTAGGCAAACTAGTTATAAGGACTTAGTTTTTGTGCGAGGTGAGTTTTTAAGTGTTGTTGGAGCTCAAAATGAGTCCCTAAGACTTATTATAATATATTATATTAAAATACACATTTAGAACCTAAAAAACTTCGCTAGTTTCACTTCGGAGCCAAAAACCCATCTAAAGGCTCGATTTAGGGAAAACTAGTTATAAAGAATTAGTTTTTGCGTGAAGTAACCTTATAAGGCTTGTTGGAGCTCCAAACGAGTCTCTAAGACTTATTATAATATATTATATTTTCAAATACTCATTTAGGATCAAAACAAGTTTGCTAGAGTCACTTCCGAGCCAAAAAAAAAACCATTTAACAGCTCGATTTAGGCAAAACTAGTTCTAAGGACTTAGTTTTTGCGCGAGGTGAGTTTTTAAGTGTTGTTGGAGCTCAAAATGAGTCCCTACGAATTATATTAATGTATTATATGTTCAAATACAGATTTGGTATCACAACAACTTGGCTGAAGTCACTTCGGAGCCGAAATACTCATTCTAGGGCTCGATTTAGGCAAACTCGTTATAAGGACTTAGTTTTTGCGGGAGGTGTGTTTTTAAGTGTTGTTGGAGCTCAAAATGAGTCCCTACGAATTATATTAATGTATTATATGTTCAAATACTGATTTGGGATCACAACAACTTGGCTAGAGTCACTTCAGAGCCAAAATACCCATTCTAGGGCTCGATTTAGGCAAACTAGTTGTAAGGACTTAGTTTTTGCGCGAGGTGAGTTTTAAAGTATTTTTGGAGCTCAAAATGAGTCCCTAAGACTTATTATAATATATTATATAAAAATACACATTTAGAACCTAAAAACCTTCGTTAGATTCACTTCGGAGCCAAAAACCCTTCTAAAGGCTCGATTTAGGGAAAACTAGTTACAAAGAATTAGTTTTTGTGCGAAGTGACATTATAAGGCTTGTTGGAGCTCCAAACGAGTCTCTAAGACTTATTATAATATATTATATTTTCAAATACTCATTTAGGATCAAAACAAGTTTGCTAGAGTCACTTCAGAGCCAAAAAAAAACCATTTAACAGCTCGATTTAGGCAAAACTAGTTATAAGGACTTAGTTTTTGCGCGAGGTGAGTTTTTAAGTGTTGTTGGAGCTCAAAATGAGTCCCTACGAATTATATTAATGTATTATATGTTCAAATACTGATTTGGTATCACAACAACTTGGCTAGAGTCACTTCGGAGCCGAAATACTCATTCTAGGGCTCGATTTAGGCAAACTCGTTATAAGGACTTAGTTTTTGCGGGAGGTGTGTTTTTAAGTGTTGTTGGAGCTCAAAATGAGTCCCTACGAATTATATTAATGTATTATATATTCAAATACTGATTTGGGATCACAAAAACTTGGCTAGAGTCACTTCGGAGCCAAAATACCCATTCTAGGGCTCGATTTAGGCAAACTAGTTATAAGGACTTAGTTTTTGCGCGAGGTGAGTTTTTAAGTGTTTTTGGAGCTCAAAATGAGTCCGTAAGACTTATTATAATATATTATATTAAAATACACATTTAGAACCTAAAAAACTTCGTTAGATTCACTTCGGAGCCAAAAACCCATCTAAAGGCTCGATTTAGGGAAAACTAGTTACAAAGAATTAGGTTTTGCGCGAAGTGACCTTATAAGGCTTGTTGGAACTCCAAACGAGTCTCTAAGACTTATTATAATATATTATATGTTCAAATACTCATTTAGGATCAAATCAAGTTTGCTAGAATCACTTCGGAGCAATAAAAAACCGTTTAACAGCTCGATTTAGGCAAAACTAGTTATAAGGACTTAGTTTTTGCGCGAGGTGAGTTTTTAATTGTTGTTAGAGCTCAAAATGAGTCCCTACGAATTATATTAATGTATTATATGTTCAAATACTAATTTGGGATCACAACAACTTGGCTAGAGTCACTTCGGAGCCGAAATACTCATTCTAGGGCTCGATTTAGGCAAACTCATTATAAGGACTTAGTTTTTGCGGGAGGTGTGTTTTTAAGTGTTGTTCGAGCTCAAAATGAGTCCCTACGAATTATATTAATGTATTATATGTTCAAATACTGATTTGGGATCACAACAACTTGGCTAGACTCACTTCGGAGCCAAAAAACCCATTCTAGGGCTCGATTTAGGCAAACTAGTTATAAGGACTTAGTTTTTGCGTGAGGTGAGTTTTTAAGTGTTGTTGGAGCTCAAAATGAGTTCCTAAGACTTATTATAATATATTATATTAAAATACACATTTAGAACCTAAAAAACTTTGCTAGATTCACTTCGGAGCCAAAAACCCATCTAAAGGCTCGATTTAGGGAAAACTAGTTACAAAGAATTAGTTTTTGCGCGAAGTGACCTTATAAGGCTTATTGGAGCTCCAAACGAGTCTCTAAGACTTATTATAATATATTATATGTTGAAATACTCATTTAGGATCAAAACAAGTTTGCTAGAGTCACTTCGGAGCCAAAAAAACCGTTTAAAGGCTCGATTTAGGCAAAACTAGTTATAAGGACTTAGTTTTTGCGCAAGGTGAGTTTTTAAGTGTTTTTGGAGCTCAAAATGAGTCCCTAAGACTTATTATAATATATTATATTAAAATACACATTTAGAACCTAAAAAACTTCGCTAGATTCACTTCGGAGCCAATAACCCATCTAAAGGCTCGATTTAGGGAAAACAAGTTACAAAGAATTAGTTTTTGCGCGAAGTAACCTTATAAGGCTTGTTGGAGCTCAAAACGAGTCTCTAAGACTTATTATAATATATTATATGTTCAAATACTCATTTAGGATCAAAACAAGTTTGCTAGAGTCACTTCGGAGCAATAAAAAACCGTTTAACAGCTCGATTTAGGCAAAACTAGTTATAAGGACTTAGTTTTTGCGCGAGGTGAGTTTTTAATTGTTGTTAGAGCTCAAAATGAGTCCCTACGAATTATATTAATGTATTATATGTTCAAATACTAATTTGGGATCACAACAACTTGGCTAGAGTCACTTCGGAGCCGAAATACTCATTCTAGGGCTCGATTTAGGCAAACTCATTATAAGGACTTAGTTTTTGCGGGAGGTGTGTTTTTAAGTGTTGTTGGAGCTCAAAATGAGTCCCTACGAATTATATTAATGTATTATATGTTCAAATACTGATTTGGGATCACAACAACTTGGCTAGAGTCACGTCGGAGCCAAAATGCCCATTCTAGGGCTCGATTTAGTCAAATTTGTTATAAGGACTTAGTTTTTGCGCGAGGTGAGTTTTTAAGTGTTGTTGGAGCTCAAAATGAGTCCATATGAATTATATTAATGTATTATATGTTCAAATACTGATTTGGGATCACAACAACTTGGCTAGAGTCACTTCGGAGCCGAAATACTCATTCTAGGGCTCGATTTAGGCAAACTCATTATAAGGACTTAGTTTTTGCGGGAGGTGTGTTTTTAAGTGTTGTTGGAGCTCAAAATGAGTCCCTACGAATTATATTAATGTATTATATGTTCAAATACTGATTTGGGATCACAACAACTTGGCTAGAGTCACTTCAGAGCCAAAAAACCCATTCTAGCGCTCGATTTAGGCAAACTAGTTATAAGGACTTAGTTTTTGCGTGAGGTGAGTTTTTAAGTGTTGTTGGAGCTCAAAATAAGTCCCTAAGACTTTTTATAATATATTATATTAAAATACACATTTAGAACCTAAAAAACATCGCTAGATTCACTTCGGAGCCAAAAACCCATCTAAAGGCTCGATTTAGGGAAAACTAGTTACAAAGAATTAGTTTTTGCGCGAAGCAACCTTATAACACTTGCTGGAGCTCAAAACGAGTCTCTAAGACTTATAATAATATATTATATGTTCAAATACTCATTTAGGATCGAAACAAGTTTGCTAGAGTCACTTCGAAGCCAAAAAAATCCGTTTAACAGCCTGATTTAGGCAAAACTATTTATAAGGACTTAGTTTTTGTGCGAGGTGTGTTTTTAAGTGTTGTTAGAGCACAAAATGAGTCTCTACGAATTATATTAATGTATTATATGTTCAAATACTTATTTGGGATCACAACAACTCGGCTGAGTCACTTCGGAGCCAAAATACTCATTCTAGGGCTTGATTTTGGCAAACTCGTTATAAGGACTTTGTTTTTGCGGGAGGTGTGTTTTTAAGTGTTGTTGGAGCTCAAAATGAGTCTCTACTAATTATATTAATGTATTATATGTTCAAATACTGATTTGGGATCACAACAACTTGGCTAGAGTCACTTCGAGCCAAAATACCCATTCTAGGGCTCCATTTAGGCGAACTAGTTATTAGGACTTAGTTTTTGCGCGAGGTGAGTTTTTCTGTGTTTTTGGAGCTCAAAATGAGTCCCTAAGACTTATTATAATATATTATATTAAAATACACATTTAGAACCTAAAAAACTTCGCTAGATCCACTTCGAGGCCAAAAACCCATCTAAAGGCTCGATTCAGGGAAAACAAGTTACAAAGAATTAGTTTTTGCGCGAAGTAACCTTATAAGGCTTGTTGGAGCTCAAAACGAGACTCTAAGACTTATTATAATATATTATATGTTCAAATACTCATTTAGGATCAAAACAAGTTTGCTAGAGTCACTTCGGAGCAAAAAAAAACCGTTTAACAGATCGATTTAGGCAAAACTAGTTATAAGGACTTAGTTTTTGCGCGAGGTGAGTTTTTAATTGTTGTTAGAGCTCAAAATGAGTCCCTACGAATTATATTAATGTATTATATGTTCAAATACTAATTTGGGATCACAACAACTTGGCTAGAGTCACTTCGGAGCCGAAATACTCATCCTAGGGCTCGATTTAGGCAAACTCATTATAAGGACTTAGTTTTTGCGGGAGGTGTGTTTTTAAGTGTTGTTGGAGCTCAAAATGAGTCCCTACGAATTATATTAATGTATTATATGTTCAAATACTGATTTGGGATCACAACAACTTGCCTAGAGTTACTTCGGAGCCAAAAAACCCATTCTAGCGCTCGATTTAGGCAAACTAGTTATAAGGACTTAGTTTTTGCGCGAGGTGAGTTTTTAAGTGTTGTTGGAGCTCAAAATAAGTCCCTAAGACTTTTTATAATATATTATATTAAAATACACATTTAGAACCAAAAAAACATCGCTAGATTCACTTCGGAGCCAAAAACCCATCTAAAGGCTCGATTTAGGGAAAACTAGTTACAAAGAATTAGTTTTTGCGCGAAGCAACCTTATAACGCTTGCTGGAGCTCAAAACGAGTCTCTAAGACTTATAATAATATATTATATGTTCAAATACTCATTTAGGATCAAAACAAGTTTGCTAGAGTCACTTCGAAGCCAAAAAAATCCGTTTAACAGCCTGATTTAGGCAAAACTATTTATAAGGACTTAGTTTTTGTGCGAGGTCTGTTTTTAAGTGTTGTTAGAGCACAAAATGAGTCTCTACGAATTATATTAATGTATTATATGTTCAAATACTTATTTGGGATCACAACAACTCGGCTGAGTCACTTCGGAGCCAAAATACTCATTCTAGGGCTTGATTTTGGCAAACTCGTTATAAGGACTTTGTTTTTGCGGGAGGTGTGTTTTTAAGTGTTGTTGGAGCTCAAAATGAGTCTCTACTAATTATATTAATGTATTATATGTTCAAATACTGATTTGGGATCACAACAACTTGGCTAGAGTCACTTCGAGCCAAAATACCCATTCTAGGGCTCCATTTAGGCGAACTAGTTATTAGGACTTAGTTTTTGCGCGAGGTGAGTTTTTCTGTGTTTTTGGAGCTCAAAATGAGTCCCTAAGACTTATTATAATATATTATATTAAAATACACATTTAGAACCTAAAAAACTTTGCTAGATTCACTTCGGAGCCAAAAACCCATCTAAAGGCTCGATTTAGGGAAAACTAGTTACAAAGAATTAGTTTTTGCGCGAAGTGACCTTATAAGGCTGATTGGAGCTCCAAACGAGTCTCTAAGACTTATTATAATATATTATATGTTGAAATACTCATTTACGATCAAAACAAGTTTGCTAGAGTCACTTCAGAGCCAAAAAAAACCGTTTAACTGCTCGATTTAGGCAAAACTAGTTATAAGGACTTAGTTTTTGCGCGAGGTGAGTTTTTAAGTATTGTTGGAGCTCAAAATGAGTCCCTACGAATTATATTAATGTATTATACGTTCAAATACTGATTTGGGATCACAACAACTTGGCTAGAGTCACTTTAGAGCCAAAATACCCATTCTAGGGCTCGATTTAGGCTAACTAGTTATGAGGACTTAGTTTTTGCGCGAGTTGAGTTTTTAAGTGTTGTTGGAGCTCAAAATGAGTCCCTAAGACTTATTATAATATGTTATATTAAAATACACATTTAGAACGTAAAAAACTTCGCTAGATTCACTTCGGAACCAAAAACCCATCTAAAGGCTCGATTTAGGGAAACTAGTTACAAAGAATTAGTTTTTGCGCGAATTGACCTTATAAGGCTTGTTGGAGCTCCAAACGAGTCTCTAAGACTTATTATAATATATTATATGTTGAAATAATCTTTTACGATCAAAACAAGTTTGCTAGAGTCACTTCTGAGCCAAAAAAACCGTTTAAAAGCTCGATTTTGGCAAAACTAGTTATAAGGACTTAGTTTTTGCGAGAGGTGAGTTTTTAAGTGTTGTTGGAGCTCAAAATGAGTCCGTACGAATTATATTAATGTATTATATGTTCAAATACTGATTTGGGATCACAAGAACTTGGCTAGAGTCACTTCGGAGCCAAAATACCCATTCTAGGTCTCGATTTAGGCAAACTAGTTATAAGGACTTAGTTTTTGCGCGAGGTGAGTTTTTAAGTGTTGTTGGAGCTCAAAATGAGTCCCTAAGACTTATTATAATATAATATATTAAAATACACATTTAGAACCTAAAAAACTTCGCTAGATTCACTTCGGAGCCAAAAACCCATCTAAAGGCTCGATTTAGGGAAAATTAGTTACAAAGAATTAGTTTTTGCGCGAAGTGACCTTATAAGGCTTGTTGGAGCTCCAAACGAGTCTCTAAGACTTATTATAATATATTATATGTTTACATACTCATTTACGATCAAAATAAGATTGCTAGAGTCACTTCGGTGCAAAAAAAACCGTTTAAAAGCTCGATTTAAGCAAAACTAGTTATAAGGACTTAGTTTTTGCGAGAGGTGAGTTTTTAAGTGTTGTTGGAGCTCAAAATGAGTCCCTAAGACTTATTATAATATATTATATTAAAATACACATTTAGAACCTAAAAAACTTCGCTAGATTCACTTCGGAGCTAAAAACCCATCTAAAGGCTCGATTTAGGGAAAACTAGTTACAATGAATTAGTTTTTGCGCGAAGTAAACTTATAAGGCTTGTTGGAGGTCCAAACGAGTCTCTAAGACTTATTATAATATATTATATGTTCAAATACTCATTTAGGATCAAAACAAGTTTGCTAGAGTCAAAGGACTTACGGCGGTACTAGGCCAACGACTTACGGCGGTACTTTCTCTTTTCCCTGTTGCGCGCCTTCAGTCTTAACTGACCGACAATACCGAGAGCAAATAAAAGTTTTCTCTAAACAGTCACTCCCTTCTCCCCCAGATTTGGCTCTGATACCAAATCGATACCAGACTCTAAAAAATAGAGAGATTGGGCCCAGAAAATATAGGAAAATAAATAGATAACAGAGGTGATACGGCGGAAGCAAAGGTAATATATTTCATAGAAGATGAACAGAGATATCTTACATTGATGATACAGAGGGAATGAACGAAAATCCACACCAAGCAGGAAAGGAAAATTACACACCAAACAGGCACACTCAAACACTCTTAATATTTTACAGAGCACACTCTAAACTATTTCACACTCTCACACTTATTTTACAAAAAGAAATATCACTCTTATTTTACAAAAGAGAAAGAGAGACTTCTGATGATGCTTTGAAGTATATTTCTCTCTTAGTGGAATGTTATGGCTTTTTTCCACTTCTTTTCTTTCTTTGTATTTTGATCGATGCTATTTCTATTGGTGATTCTCAACTGAGGGAACTTCCTCCTTTTATAGGAGTCTTGAGCCTTTAGTTGGTGAAGATATAAGGATACAGCTGGCAGAATTGAGTTGATGAAGAGATAAGGATACAGCTGGCAGATAAGTTTGGCAGAAAAGATTCCTTTTGTCGATCACATGCTTCAATAATTTAGCATCTTCGGATAAGTGATAAGGAAAGATGAGTTGGAAGAAGATGTCTTTTAGTGGAAAATGATGACAACTTTTGAAAAAGTTTTTTTTTTTTTTTTGTTTCACTAATAAGTGGAAAAATACTATGCCACTTGATGAGTGGAAATTTTACTACTACGAATGTGTTATGTTGATTATAATATATATATCTCTATACATATATATCTATCAGTAAGTGGAATCTTACTATTATATGTTATTATAATATATATATATATATATACATATATGTCCACTAATAAGTGGAATATGATGACTCACTATATAGTAAGAAGACTTTCTACGAAGCATATATTATTATATTTATTATTTTAGATATCTACCACTTAATAAGTGCAATAAAGAAAAGATGCTAATAAGCTTCATTTTAATTAAAATTTATTTGGATCTTGGGAATATCCAGCTAGGCAAGGAATATAATCCTCGTCACTATCGGATACCATTTCTACGTCTTCCTCATTATTTTCATCTGTTTCTTCTAACATTTGTTTGAGTATTTCCTTGTCTTGAGGTTGTAGTTTTCTTTTTCCCAAACTGCTAATAAGCTTTGAGACTTCAGAGGTTTCCTTCTTTTCTGGTTCATCTTGTCTTATAAGAACAAGTTTTAGCTTGGTTTCGGAGAGATGAGAATCATTGAATTTTTTCCACCATTGACCAAAAAAGGTTTTTCCTAATTGAGGAAATCCTAATTCGGTGGATTTAAAAATGGTGTCTTCCCATCTAAAAATCCAAGGAACCTCATATAAGGCTGTAAAGTAGAGGAGAGCTTCGCTTTGATCAGTGATCTTTAAGGCATTCATGATTTCAAAGTACCTGAATCCTCCTCTAGCTTTATTTGAGAGAATGCCTGTCTTGAGGCCGAAGTATCCAAACCAATTTTGGAACCAGTTTGGAATACCATTATCTTTAAAATCTTCACCTGCCCTGATGGTGATAAACCAGGAATGAGACTTTTGAGGGCTTTGATAATATAGCACATTCTCCCAGGCGTCTATATAATCAAAATAATTATATGTTCTAGGAGAAATATTTTTATCTTTAAAAATTTTTCTCTGGAGAGGATGTTGCTCCCAATCTTTATAAGATAGGACAGCTCTGATGGTGAGAGAGGAATATGCTATGTCTTTTTTATTCCTCATGGTATGTTTGATAAACACTGAATTAGTGTCTTGAAGTATTGCTTCATACCATTCTCTGTACTTTGGTTGAGTAGATGGATGTAAGTTGTTCGTCAAGTATTTAGTTGCAGCAACTTCAGGTTCATTTTCTATGTCCATGTCTTCAATAATGATAATCATTTTCTCTCCTATTTTGCTGAAGTTGTCGGTTTTTCCCTTATATTGAGGGACTGTGTTTTGAAGAGTACTTGATGAACTTCCTGTGATGAGCTTTTTCGAAGTCCTGCAAATATGAACAGATGTTAGTTTATTAGAAATTTCTTCAAAGTGCTCTTGAATTAGAGACCTTGAAGATTCTTTTTTACTCAAATCAGGACTTTCAACAGAGGGGGTAGAGTATTCAAAGGCTGCTTTTGGGAGAGGAATCTTTTTATATTTATATTTTGATTCTCCTTCCCCATAAGTAACCAAGAATTGAAAATGTCCTCTATCTTCCCCTAGGGGTCCTACTACCGGATCTCCCATTTGAAACCTTTCTTTAAGGCTTCTTTCAACTAAAGCATAAGTTGTTCCTCCTGGAGAGGTTTCTCTATTAATACCAGAATTTGAATTTTTTGTTAAAGTAAATAAGAACTGTTTTTCAGCATGATTTCTTTTTTCTGGTGTATTAGAGAAGTTTAGTCTTATAAGACCTTCTTTTGCTATTATGCCATTTCTGTTGACTTGAAATGGATATAATAGGCTGAGGAAAGGTGTTCCCAGAATTGCTAATTGAGCAATATCTTTGCTAAGGAGAAAACTTGTTTGCAAACAAGTTCCTTCTAAACAAACGGCTACGTCAGACAGTTTATACTGTATTGGCATTTTCCCGCCATTAGCAGTATTTAATATTTGTGTAGCCTTTGTGAAGTATTTGCTGGGAATAATACTTTCACTGACACAATTTAGATCAGCACCTGAATCAATAAGGGCTTCAATGGTAATTACGAACTCTTTGGCTATTACCAAAGTAATCCTGGCATACCATTTTTGATTAATGACTTGGTCCATAGAGTTGATGGACTTTTCTTCCTGAATGATTAAGGAAGTTGATTGATTTTTATCAAAGATATTAGAAAACTCTTGCTCATCATCCTCTCTATTAGAGGATTGACCGGGCAATTCCTTGATAAGTTCAAGAAGTTGAACTCGGGTTTTGAGCTCGTTAAGCTCTCTTTTGGTCTCATTAATTTCTGCTTTTAAGTCAGAAATTGTTGGTTCTCTTTTGGACCCTTCTGATTCAATCCTTTTAAGGATTTCTTTCAAAGAATACTGTTGAGATTTTTCTTGAAGTTTTTTCTGTATTTTAGGCTGGTAATTTTCCTTGGTAATAAGGATATATTCTTCAAGAGTTTTTTGCTTCTCTTCAGGATTTTCAATTTTATCTATAGCCTTTAAAATGAGGCTTTCTTCCTTTGTGAGAACATTGATACAAAGGCCATTCATATTAAGAATAGCTTTGTAATGATTGCACTCACAATCTTCCTTAGAGTCGTTATTAGACTCATCATCAGATTCCCCAAATAGAATTTGATTAATTTGAGGGTCTTCTTCTTCTTCTTCACTACTCTCATTAGAGTCACTGTTTTCTTCATCACTCTTTGTTAAGAGTTTTTGTTCAATTAGCCTTTTAAGGCTTTCATCAATTTGTAACTCGTTTATTCTTTCTTTTGTCCAGCAAGAATTGGCGTAATGCCCTATTCTTCCACATTTATGGCAGACTGGACTTTTAGCCTTGAAATTTTTCTCTTTTTTGACCTTCGCTTTAGGTCTAAAATTTTTTGTTTCTTTTTTATCCTTTCCTCTGGATTTAAGGAAAGTTGGCCTTATAAGGCTCTTCTTCTTTTTATGAGATTTTTCCAACGTTTGGTTAAATCCAAACTGTTCACAAAAATCTCCTAAGGATTTTTTCCCCAAAATTTTATCTTTTTCAAGCTGTCGTTTAAGCTTGATATCATTGCATAAAGCTAGTCCTTCGGCTACTACTTCAGCAGCTAACTCACCATAAGTATAATGGGAGTATGGAATGTTGCCATTATGTTTAGTTCTCAACTTAGCTCTAACCCTTTCAGCAAATAAGGGTGGAAAGCCAGATAAGAACTTTTCCTTCCAAAAGTCGTTGTTGCAGTCTTCTCTAGTTAAGACTTTTGACATGAAGACATCTTTGTACCACTTGAAATGAGATAAAGTTGGACATCTCAAGTTTAGTAGCTGCTCTTGACTTCGATCAACTTGGATTCTAGTTGATCCCACAAAGTGAAGGAGAATAGTATAAACCAACGAATTGACTACATCAGTGAATACTTCTCCGTTGGCAGTTGTGATAGTGGCAGTCATGACCGCTAGCTTTTTGTCTGGTGTCATATAATGATCCCACCATCCTTGGAGTTGTCCTGTGAACCCTGCTATGATAGCATTAGCGATCTCACGGTCCACATTATTTTTTACTTTACATGCTGAGGCATATATAAGCATGTTTTTTACAACTCTTAGGATTTGGTACTCGGAGAGACCATCTATATTCCATTCTACTATGGATGCTCCGTCATAAGAAGCACCATGCCAGATCTCGTCTTCGTATTGCAAATCAACAGGTGAAGGCCTAGGATAATAAGGCTTCATTTCTGGCTGACTGAACTTTGCTGTAATCTTATTAAGACTAGGTTGATCTTCTTGATTTTGAGAGAGCTGTTTTATAAGCTCTTCCAGTTTATCTCTTGATTCAGAGATAGTGGTTATGGACTTACTTTGTTCAGCTAGATTTAAGCCAGACAATCTGGATATAAGTTCTGATAAGAACTCAGGTTCTTTGGTTAACTTAAACTTGGACATGTCAGGTGGTGGTTTTAGCATGAGTGGTTGAATTGTATTTTTTTGTGAATCTTCTTTTGAAGGCTGAGGATCTGGTTTACATGGATAATTGATCATTTCAATCCTGTTTAGTTGCTTTCCCAAGGTTTGGAGATACAAGTTGGTGTAATTGTTTTGTTCGACTACATGGTTAATGGCACTAAGTGAGACTGGTTCTGATAGGTTTTTTGACACTGACTTGTATGGAACTGCAACTACATCTCTTTGAATTTGGACTGTGGCTTCTGGTGGATGAATGGCTATAACTTTTTCTCCTTTAGCTAGAGTGAATTCTTGACTGATCTTTTCAACTACATTACGTTGAGGTTCTTCAGGGTTTTCAACTATGTTAAGTTGAGGTTCTTCAGATTTTTCAACTATGTTAAGTTGAAGTTCTTCAGATTTTTCAACTATGTTAAGTTGAGGCTTTTTGAATTCTGGAACTTTAAGTCCCTTTAGTTCAAAGTAGTCTTTTAGAAATACAAAGAAGTCTAATTCTATTTGGTAAATAGAAATAAACTTATTGTATTTTCTGTGAAGAAAACTCTTTTGCACATCTGTATGAGATGAAAGGAACCATTCTCTAATCTCCTTGTTCTTTTCAGAATCGAACATCTCTTTAAGACGTTCTATTGATACTTTGGCTACTTCAAGGACACAAATATTTGAGTATCCCATATCAGATGGTGTTGGACTTACAGGCTGATAGACTGGAATAGAAACTCCTTCTGGGTTTTCTTGACTTCCTATGGCTTGTCTTCCTAGTCTAGACTCAGACCTTCTTGATGGTTCTGTATAGAATGGTGAACAAATCTGACTGGTGACATCAGAATATCTTCCGGGTAACATTTTGACACTTCTGTGATCATCAAATCGAATTACTACAGATCCATCATCATCCTCAACTATTTGATTGAGTTGAGTATTCTGTTTGATAGGAATTGTGGTGGCTTTTTCTAGGAACCAAGTTTCTGGGAAGGTGATTTCTTTCCAAGGGACTCTTTTAGGAACCGCTAACTTTGACTTTGCTAGATTGGTTTGAAACAAGGTTGTCTCTCCTTTTTTATCCCTTATAAGAGATTTTATATTAATATCAGGACTAATAGTGTTCATGACTTTACAGTAGACTCTATAAATAAGAGCTAAATTACTAGTCCCTTCTTCCATGTCAAACCCACATGTTTTAAGATCTACCATTAAGGATTTAATTACATTATTATCATGTAAATGCACAGTGAAATTTGGAAAACAATTAAAATAAATAGGACCTTCACTTAAGGTCGACTCTACACAACCTAAAAGAGAATTAGTGAAGCTTCTATGCCTTTTGTCTCTTATGCATGTGAGAACTGAATTATTAAGACCTTCCCTAGTTAAGGGTTTAATGGCTACTTGCACAAGACCAAAATGAAGGTAACTGTATTTTTCTCTATATGTTTCAACAAATTTTTTAGAGATTAACGGAACCTCCATTACTTCTCCTGTTATTGGCAAAGCTTCTTCAACAGTTTTAATTATGTAATCTGACTTAAACACAAAAGTTCCTTTATTATAAACAGATGACACTCCTATTTTAGGTATATCCCAGTTATTTAGATGTTTTTCTACATTTTCTATAGTAACAATTTCTTTATTTTTTGGAGAACTAGACGAAGAGGATACAGAGTTAGATCCTAGAGATCTTGAAGAAGACGATCTAGATAGACTTCTAAATACCCTTGACATTGTTGGTACAGTTCAGAGGACTATGATATGAACCCCGCGCGTTGTGCTCGTGATTCACGGTTTGTTTACGGATCGTCTACGGAATTAGGAACGATTGTGGATCGAATGGTGCTCGAACGATTGCGGAAAGTCCGTTCGATAAGCCGGGTGAACGCCACAAGATAAATTCTTGTGTCAACGAGATAGATTCTCGCCTATGTTCGTTGTCCAAGGTAAATCCTTTGGCACTTTGGTAAATCCGTGTTTGTTCAAGGAAGATCCTTGACGGTTCATGAAGAACCAAGGGAAAAGAGGAGAAAACCTCACTCACACAATACGTGTTCTTATCAAAATAATCTCTGAATAATTTTATTGATGAAAGTTGGCCTTTAAATAGGCTACTTGGTTTCCAACCCTAATTGGAATCTAAATACATTAAAAATCCGAAAATAAACTAAAAGAATTAAGAAAATACTGAAAATAGCCTAAAAACGCATAAAAATATTAATTTCGGCTGTCACCAGCGTGCCCGGGCGATCGGTCGCAAAATTTGGCCGATCGATCGCCAAATTTTTCGTTGAGAGCCGATCGATCGCGGGCATGTGGCGATCGATCGGCCATGGCTCGGCCTGATGCACTCTGACACGCACTGATTTTGCAACGCTCATATCTCCTTCGTTACTTGTCGAAATTGCGCGTATGATATGTCGTTGGAAAGCTCTTTCGACGCTCTTCGATTTGATATGTAATATGCTTCCGAAAAGTACCAGAAATCTTTTCAAAATCTGGTGATAACTTAACATCTCTGATTTGAGCTTAACAAAGTTGCTCCTCTTGAATCATCTCCATGTCGCATCATTCCCTTCCTCTTCAAAAGGATTTGCCCTCAAATCCGAGCCATGGTAACCTGAAAATTATCAAGAACAAACCATTTCTCCCTCACTCGCTTTCCCTTTCTTATTTTTTTTCTCTTCTTTTCCCTCATCAGTTCAAACACTCCCTTCTTTCCCCTTTGTTTTAATTCTCTCACCATGCTTCCCCTTGCACTCTTGTTTTTCACCCTAACTTTCTCTTTTTCTTCTCTCATGTTCTCCAGAGACAATTTTGTAAACTTTAAAGGTACAAGGACAAGGGTGGGGCTAGTGTGTACATTGGGAATTACATTAGCAGAGGGTGAAGGACAAACAACCTCGTGGTCACTTTGAACCTCATCGTCTTCTATTAAAGATTCATGATCATGCTTTATCAACTCCAATTCTTCTTCTTCGTGATTCTCCATGCTTTCTGACAAGAACTCATTTGCCGGTGGAATCTCTACATGCTCCGTCTTCAAGGACTCTTCTACTTTATGAGTCTCCACATGCTCCAGCGTCAAAGGTTCTTCTTTCTTTGGAGTCTTCGCGTTGTTGTTGCAAACTTTGTTTAGGTTAAGACTTGACTCTTTCCATTGCGAGAAAAGAGACTCAATCTTGTCCATTCTCGCACAAAACTCCTCGTCGATGTTTTGGCGGATTCTTTCCTTCAGCATCTTTTTCAACTCATACCACGTATCGAGAGGTCGATCACCATAAAAACGCCTACAATGTCTCTCCTCATCCCACCATTCGGCAGCGTCACCAACGAATGTACTAGCGGCGAGTTGTACCTTCTTTTGTTCGGAGTAGAAAGTTCGGTCAAACACCCACTCCATTCTATCCTCCCACTTAAAGTACGCCTTAAAGTCACACATCCCATTGAATAACGGAAGTTTCCTATTTATGGTGTTGTCGCCATAATCACGCCTTCGATCCTTGTGAAACATATTCCTGCAAAATTGATTAGGAATAAAAGAATTGGACCTCACATTCATCGCTCCCTCACGTGTTTCACTCATAAAAGTGTTTAAAATCACTCAACACTCGTGTTTAAGAATATGGCTTTTACCCTCGAATGATCTCACACACTCTTGCCTTTTTTCCACTCAATTTTTTTTTTTTTTTTTTTTTTTAGGTTGGGGCGGTCGTTCGGCTAGAAAGCGGCGATCGACCGGCTAAGGGTGGCGGTCGTTCGGCAAGAAGTCCGCGATCGACCGGCAAGGGTGGCGGTCGTTCGGCGCTACGGGGCGATCGACCGGCGACGCTTCGGTTTCCTTCGCGAAAATATGTCCCAAATGACTCCAAACTCGGAAACTTGGCACCCAAACACTAAGAAACCTAATTTTAATGACTCTAAACCCAGATTAACACAAGACTTGATGAATCAAAACCCAAATTCCACAAGATTCAATTTCCCAAACAAAACCCTAAGATTACAAACGAGAACGAAGACACGAACAAATAACGAAACTAATATGATTGAACTAACAAGAGGGAAAGAAAAGAACGAAAACTCTATTAATCCCTAACGAAAAGACGACTAATTCAAAGGATACAGACTCGATTGACACGAACAAAAACGAAAAACTCAACAAAACTCACGACTAACTAGAATCAAACAAGAACATGAACAAATCTGGTTTTTTTTTTTTTTTTTGACTCTAAGAAATCACGAAACAAAAATAAAGGATAGGCAAACCTAATTCGTAGAAACTGTGCTCTGATACCAACTGATATGAACCCCGCGCGTTGTGCTCGTGATTCACGGTTTGTTTACGGATCGTCTACGGAATTAGGAACGATTGTGGATCGAATGGTGCTCGAACGATTGCGGAAAGTCCGTTCGATAAGCCGGGTGAACGCCACAAGATAGATTCTTGTGTCAACGAGATAAATTCTCGCCTATGTTCGTTGTCCAAGGTAAATCCTTTGGCACTTTGGTAAATCCGAGGTTAGTTCTTCGAAGAACTCAAGAGGAGAGAATGCTCTCAAAACACACAAGGTTTTCTGAATAATACGTCTGATTTTTTATTGATCAAAGTTGGCCTTTAAATAGGCTACTTGGTTGACAACCCTAATTAGAAACTAAATACATTAAAAATACGAAAAATAAACTAAAAGAATTAAGAAAATACTGAAAATAGCCTAAAAACGCGTAAAAATATTAATTTCGGCTGTCACCAGCGTGCCCGGGCGATCGGTTGCGAAATTTGGCCGATCGATCGCCAAATTTTTCGTTGAGAGCCGATCGATCGCGGGCATGTGGCGATCGATCGGCCATGGCTCGGCCTGATGCACTCTGACACGCGCCTGATGCACGCCGACGCGTACTGATTTTGCAACGCTCATATCTCCTTCGTCCGTAGTCGAAATTGCACGTATGATATGTCGTTGGAAAGCTCTTTCGACGCTCTTCGATTTGATATATAATATGCTTCCAAAAATTACCAGAAATCTTTTCAAAATCTGGTGATAACTTAACATCTCTGATTTGAGCTTAACAAAGTTGCTCCTCTTGAATCATCTCCATGTCGCATCATTCCCTTCCTCTTCAAAAGGATTTGCCCTCAAATCCGAGCCATGGTAACCTGAAAATTATTAAGAACAAACCATTTCTCCCTCACTCGCTTTCCCTTTCTTATTTTTTTTCTCTTCTTTTCCCTCATCAGTTCAAACACTCCCTTCTTTCCCCTTTGTTTTAATTCTCTCACCATGCTTCCCCTTGCACTCTTGTTTTTCACCCTAACTTTCTCTTTTTCTTCTCTCATGTTCTCCAGAGACAATTTTGTAAACTTTAAAGGTACAAGGACAAGGGTGGGGCTAGTGTGTACATTGGGAATTACATTAGCAGAGGGTGAAGGAAAAACAACCTCGTGGTCACTTTGAACCTCATCGTCTTCTATTAAAGATTCATGATCATGCTTTATCAACTCCAATTCTTCTTCTTCGTGATTCTCCATGCTTTCTGACAAGAACTCATTTGCCGGTGGAATCTCTACATGCTCCGTCTTCAAGGACTCTTCTACTTTATGAGTCTCCACATGCTCCAGCGTCAAAGGTTCTTCTTTCTTTGGAGTCTTCGCGTTGTTGTTGCAAACTTTGTTTAGGTTACGACTTGACTCTTTCCATTGCGAGAAAAGAGACTCAATCTTGTCCATTCTCGCACAAAACTCCTCGTCGATGTTTTGGCGGATTCTTTCCTTCAGCATCTTTTTCAACTCATACCACGTATCGAGAGGTCGATCACCATAAAAACGCCTACAATGTCTCTCCTCATCCCACCATTCGGCAGCGTCACCAACGAATGTACTAGCGGCGAGTTGTACCTTCTTTTGTTCGGAGTAGAAAGTTCGGTCAAACACCCACTCCATTCTATCCTCCCACTTAAAGTACGCCTTAAAGTCACACATCCCATTGAATGACGGAAGTTTCGTATTTATGGTGTTGTCGCCATAATCACGCCTTCGATCCTTGTGAAACATGTTCCTGCAAAATTGATTAGGAATAAAAGAATTGGACCTCACATTCATCGCTCCCTCACGTGTTTCACTCATAAAAGTGTTTAAAATCACTCAACACTCGTGTTTAAGAATATGGCTTTTACCCTCGAATGATCTCACACACTCTTGCCTTTTTCCACTCAATTAACCTTTCTCTCTCAATTCCTCAATATTTTTTTTTTTTTTTCGGGGCGATCGCTCGGCTAGAATGCGGCGATCGACCGGCTAAGGGTGGCGGTCGTTCGGCAAGAAGTCCACGATCGATCGGCAAGCGTGGCGATCGTTCGGCTCGATGGGGCGATCGACCGGCGACGCTTCGGGTTTCCTTCGCGAAAATATGTCCAAATGACTCTAAACTCGAAAACTTGACACCCAAACACTAAGAAACCTAATTTTAATGACTCTAAACCCAATTTAACACAAGAATTGAAGAATCAAAACCCCAAATTTCAGAAGATTCAATTTCCCAAACAAAACCCTAAGATTACAAACGAGAACGAGAACAAAGACACGAACAAATAACGAAACTAATATGATTGAACGAATAAGATAGGAAAGCTAAACAAAAAACCCTATGAATCCCTATCGAAAAGATGACAAACTCAAAGGATACAGACTCGATTGACACGAACGAAAACAAAAAAAAAAAACTCAACAAAACTCACGACTAACTAAAATAAAGAAAGAACATGAACAAATCTGGTTTTTTTTTTTTTTTTTGACTCTAAGAAATCACGAAACAAAAATTAAAGGATAGGCAAACCTAATTCGTAGAAACTGTGCTCTGATACCAACTGATATGAACCCCGCGCGTTGTGCTCGTGATTCACGGTGTGTTTACGGATCGTCTACGGAATTAGGAACGATTGTGGATCGAATGGTGCTCGAACGATTGCGGAAAGTCCGTTCGATAAGCCGGGTGAACGCCACAAGATAGATTCTTGTGTCAACGAGATAAATTCTCGCCTATGTTCGTTGTCCAAGGTAAATCCTTTGGCACTTTGGTAAATCCGAGGTTAGTTCTTCGAAGAACTCAAGAGGAGAGAATGCTCTCAAAACACACAAGGTTTTCTGAATAATACGTCTGATTTTTTATTGATCAAAGTTGGCCTTTAAATAGGCTACTTGGTTGACAACCCTAATTAGAAACTAAATACATTAAAAATACGAAAAATAAACTAAAAGAATTAAGAAAATACTGAAAATAGCCTAAAAACGCGTAAAAATATTAATTTCGGCTGTCACCAGCGTGCCCGGGCGATCGGTTGCGAAATTTGGCCGATCGATCGCCAAATTTTTCGTTGAGAGCCGATCGATCGCGGGCATGTGGCGATCGATCGGCCATGGCTCGGCCTGATGCACTCTGACACGCACTGATTTTGCAACGCTCATATCTCCTTCATTACTTGTCGAAATTGCGCGTATGATATGTCGTTGGAAAGCTCTTTCGACGCTCTTCGATTTGATATGTAATATGCTTCCGAAAAGTACCATAAATCTTTTCAAAATCTGGTGATAACTTAACATCTCTGATTTGAGCTTAACAAAGTTGCTCCTCTTGAATCATCTCCATGTCGCATCAGACTAGGCCAACGACTTACGACGGTACTTTCTCTTTTCCCTGTTGCGCGCCTTCAGTCTTAACTGACCGACAATACCGAGAGCAAATAAAAGTTTTCTCTAGTTTTGGCTACGAAGTGAATCTAGCGAAGTTTTTTAGGTTCTAAATGTGTATTTTAATATAATATATTATAATAAGTCTTAGGGACTCATTTTGAGCTCCAGCAACACTTAAAAACTCACGTCGCACAAAAACTAAGTCCTTCTAACTAGTTTGCCTAAATCGAGCCCTACAATGGGTATTTTGTCTCCGAAGTGACTCTAGCCAAGTTGTTGTGATCCCAAATCAGTATTTGAACATATAATACATTAATATAATTCGTAGGGACTCATTTTGAGCTCAAACAACACTTAAAAACTCACCTCCCGCAAAAACTAAGTCCTTATAACTAGTTTGCCTAAATCGAGCCCTAGAATGGGTACTTTGGCTCCGAATTGACTCTAGCCAAGTTGTCGTGATCCCAAATCAGTATTTGAACATATAATACATTAATATAATTCGTAGGGACTCATTTTGAGCTCCAACAACACTTAAAAACTCACCATGCGCAAAAACTAAGTCCTTATAACTAGTTTTGCCTAAATCGAGCTTTTAAACGGTTTTTTTGGCTCCGAAGTGACTCTAGCAAACTTGTTTTGATCGTAAATGAGTATTTGAACATATAATATATTATAATAAGTCTTAGAGACTCGTTTGGAGCTCCAACAAGCCTTATAAGGTCACTTCACGCAAAAACTAATTCTTTGTAACTAGTTTTCCCTAAATCGAGCCTTTAGATGGGTTTTTGGCTCCGAAGTGAATCTAGCGAAGTTTTTTAGGTTCTAAATGTGTATTTTAATATGATATATTATAATAAGTCTTAGGGACTCATTTTGAGCTCCAACAACACTTAAAAACTCACCTCGCACAAAAACTAAGTCCTTATAATTAGTTTGCCTAAATCGAGCCCTAGAATGGGTATTTTGGCTCCGAAGTGACTCTAGCCAAGTTGTTGTGATCCCAAATCAGTATTTGAACGTATAATACATTATTATAATTCATAGGCACTCATTTTGAGCTCCAACAACACTCAAAAACTCACCATGCGCAAAAACTAAGTCCTTATAACTAGTTTTGCCTAAATCGAGCTTTTAAACGGTTTTTTTGGCTCCGAAGTGACTCTAGCGAACTTGTTTTGATCGTAAATGAGTATTTGAACATATAATATATCATAATAAGTCTTAGAGACTCGTTTGGAGCTCCAAAAAGCCTTACAAGGTCACTTCGCGCAAAAACTAATTCTTTGTAACTAGTTTTCCCTAAATCGAGCCTTTAGATGGGTTTTTGGCTCCGAAGTAAATCTAGCAAAGTTTTTTAGGTTCTAAATGTGTATTTTAATATAATATATTATAATAAGTCTTATGGACTCATTTTGAGCTTCAAAAACACTTAAAAACTCACCTCGCGCAAAAACTAAGTCCTTATAACTAGTTTGCCTAAATCGAGCCCTAGAATGGGTATTTTGGCTCCGAAGCGACACTAGCCAAGTTGTTGTGATCTCAAATCAGTATTTAAACATATAATACATTAATATAATTCGTAGGGACTCATTTTGAGCTCCGACAACACTTAAAAACTCACCTCGCGCAAAAAGTAAGTCCTTATAACTAGTTTTGCCTAAATCGAGCTTTTAAACGGGTTTACTAAGTCCGTATAACTAGTTTGCCTAAATCGAGCCCTAGAATGGGTATTTCGGCTCTGAAGTGACTCTAGCCATGTTCTTGTGATCCCAAATCAGTATTTGAACATATAATACATTAATATAATTCATAGGGACTCATTTTGAGCTCCAACAACACTTAAAAACTCACCTCGCGCAAAA
The DNA here is from genome assembly GCA_018132145.1 of Boehmeria nivea var. tenacissima. Taxonomy (NCBI): domain Eukaryota; kingdom Viridiplantae; phylum Streptophyta; class Magnoliopsida; order Rosales; family Urticaceae; genus Boehmeria; species Boehmeria nivea. The sequence goes on along the minus strand of JACWIL010000031.1, from coordinate 12,930 downwards.
ACTAAGTCCTTATAACTAGTTTTTCCTCAATTGAGCTTTTAAACTGTTTTTTTTGTTGGCTCCGAAGTGACTCTAGCAAAGTTGTTTTGATCGTAAATGAGTATTTGAACATATAATATATTATAATAAGTCTTAGAGACTCGTTTGGAGCTCCAACAAGCCTTATAAGGTCACATCGCACAAAAACTAATTCTTTGTAACTAGTTTTCCCTAAATCGAGCCTTTAGATGGGTTTTTGGCTCCGAAGTAAATCTAGCAAAGTTTTTTAGGTTCTAAATGTGTATTTTAATATAATATATTATAATAAGTCTTATGGACTCATTTTGAGCTTCAAAAACACTTAAAAACTCACCTCGCGCAAAAACTAAGTCCTTATAACTAGTTTGCCTAAATCGAGCCCTAGAATGGGTATTTTGGCTCCGAAGCGACACTAGCCAAGTTGTTGTGATCTCAAATCAGTATTTAAACATATAATACATTAATATAATTCGTAGGGACTCATTTTGAGCTCCGACAACACTTAAAAACTCACCTCGCGCAAAAACTAAGTCCTTATAACTAGTTTTGCCTAAATCGAGCTTTTAAACGGTTTTTTTTGGCTCCGAAGTGACTCTAGCAAACTTGTTTTGATCGTAAATGAGTATTTGAACATATAATATATTATAATAAGTCTTAGAGACTCGTTTGGAGCTCCAACAAGCCTTATAAGGTCACTTCACGCAAAAACTAATTCTTTGTAACTAGTTTTCCCTAAATCGAGCCTTTAGATGGGTTTTTGGCTCCGAAGTAAATCTAGCAAAGTTTTTTAGGTTCTAAATGTGTATTTTAATATAATATATTATAATAAGTCTTATGGACTCATTTTGAGCTTCAAAAACACTTAAAAACTCACCTCGCGCAAAAACTAAGTCCTTATAACTAGTTTGCCTAAATCGAGCCCTAGAATGGGTATTTTGGCTCCGAAGCGACACTAGCCAAGTTGTTGTGATCTCAAATCAGTATTTAAACATATAATACATTAATATAATTCGTAGGGACTCATTTTGAGCTCCGACAACACTTAAAAACTCACCTCGCGCAAAAAGTAAGTCCTTATAACTAGTTTTGCCTAAATCGAGCTTTTAAACGGGTTTACTAAGTCCGTATAACTAGTTTGCCTAAATCGAGCCCTAGAATGGGTATTTCGGCTCTGAAGTGACTCTAGCCATGTTCTTGTGATCCCAAATCAGTATTTGAACATATAATACATTAATATAATTCATAGGGACTCATTTTGAGCTCCAACAACACTTAAAAACTCACCTCGCGCAAAAACTAAGTCCTTATAACTAGTTTTTCCTCAATTGAGCTTTTAAACTGTTTTTTTTGTTGGCTCCGAAGTGACTCTAGCAAAGTTGTTTTGATCGTAAATGAGTATTTGAACATATAATATATTATAATAAGTCTTAGAGACTCGTTTGGAGCTCCAACAAGCCTTATAAGGTCACATCGCACAAAAACTAATTCTTTGTAACTAGTTTTCCCTAAATCGAGCCTTTAGATGGGTTTTTGGCTCCGAAGTAAATCTAGCAAAGTTTTTTAGGTTCTAAATGTGTATTTTAATATAATATATTATAATAAGTCTTATGGACTCATTTTGAGCTTCAAAAACACTTAAAAACTCACCTCGCGCAAAAACTAAGTCCTTATAACTAGTTTGCCTAAATCGAGCCCTAGAATGGGTATTTTGGCTCCGAAGCGACACTAGCCAAGTTGTTGTGATCTCAAATCAGTATTTAAACATATAATACATTAATATAATTCGTAGGGACTCATTTTGAGCTCCGACAACACTTAAAAACTCACCTCGCGCAAAAACTAAGTCCTTATAACTAGTTTTGCCTAAATCGAGCTTTTAAACGGTTTTTTTGGCTCCGAAGTGACTCTAGCAAACTTGTTTTGATCGTAAATGAGTATTTGAACATATAATATATTATAATAAGTCTTAGAGACTCGTTTGGAGCTCCAACAAGCCTTATAAGGTCACTTCACGCAAAAACTAATTCTTTGTAACTAGTTTTCCCTAAATCGAGCCTTTAGATGGGTTTTTGGCTCCGAAGTGAATCTAGCGAAGTTTTTTAGGTTCTAAATGTGTATTTTAATATGATATATTATAATAAGTCTTAGGGACTCATTTTGAGCTCCAACAACACTTAAAAACTCACCTCGCACAAAAACTAAGTCCTTATAACTAGTTTGCCTAAATCGAGCCCTAGAATGGGTATTTTGGCTCCGAAGTGACTCTAGCCAAGTTGTTGTGATCCCAAATCAGTATTTGAACGTATAATACATTAATATAATTCGTAGGCACTCATTTTGAGCTCCAACAACACTCAAAAACTCACCATGCGCAAAAACTAAGTCCTTATAACTAGTTTTGCCTAAATCGAGCTTTTAAACGGTTTTTTTTGGCTCCGAAGTGACTCTAGCGAACTCGTTTTGATCGTAAATGAGTATTTGAACATATAATATATTATAATAAGTCTTAGAGACTCGTTTGGAGCTCCAAAAAGCCTTATCAGGTCACTTCGCGCAAAAACTAATTCTTTGTAACTAGTTTTCCCTAAATCGAGCCTTTAGATGGGTTTTTGGCTACGAAGTGAATCTAGCGAAGTTTTTGAGGTTCTAAATGTGTATTTTAATATAATATATTATAATAAGTCTTAGGGACTCATTTTGAGCTCCAGCAACACTTAAAAACTCACGTCGCACAAAAACTAAGTCCTTCTAACTAGTTTGCCTAAATCGAGCCCTACAATGGGTATTTCGTCTCCGAAGTGACTCTAGCCAAGTTGTTGTGATCCCAAATCAGTATTTGAACATATAATACATTAATATAATTCGTAGGGACTCATTTTGAGCTCAAACAACACTTAAAAACTCACCTCGCGCAAAAACTAAGTCCTTATAACTAGTTTGCCTAAATCGAGCCCTAGAATGGGTATTTTTGCTCCGAAGCGACACTAGCCAAGTTGTTGTGATCTCAAATCAGTATTTGAACATATAATACATTAATATAATTCGTAGGGACTCATTTTGAGCTCCGACAACACTTAAAAACTCACCTCGCGCAAAAACTAAGTCCTTATAACTAGTTTTGCCTAAATCGAGCTTTTAAACGGGTTTTTTTGGCTCCGAAGTGACTCTAGCAAACTTGTTTTGATCCTAAATGAGTATTTGAACATATAATATATTATAATAAGTCTTAGAGACTCGTTTGGAGCTGCAACAAGCCTTATAAGGTCACTTCGCGCCAAAACTAATTCTTTGTAACTAGTTTTCCCTAAATCGAGACTTTAGATGGGTTTTTGGCTACGAAGTGAATCTAGCGAAGTTTTTGAGGTTCTAAATGTGTATTTTAATATAATATATTATAATAAGTCTTAGGGACTCATTTTGAGCTCCAGCAACACTTAAAAACTCACGTCGCACAAAAACTAAGTCCTTCTAACTAGTTTGCCTAAATCGAGCCCTACAATGGGTATTTTGTCTCCGAAGTGACTCTAGCCAAGTTGTTGTGATCCCAAATCAGTATTTGAACGTATAATACATTAATATAATTCGTAGGCACTCATTTTGAGCTCCAACAACACTCAAAAACTCACAATGCGCAAAAACTAAGTCCTTATAACTAGTTTTGCCTAAATCGAGCTTTTAAACGGTTTTTTTGGCTCCGAAGTGACTCTAGCGAACTCGTTTTGATCGTAAATGAGTATTTGAACATATAATATATTATAATAAGTCTTAGAGACTCGTTTGGAGCTCCAAAAAGCCTTATCAGGTCACTTCGAGCAAAAACTAATTCTTTGTAACTAGTTTTCCCTAAATCGAGCCTTTAGATGGGTTTTTGGCTCCGAAGTAAATCTAGCAAAGGTTTTTAGGTTCTAAATGTGTATTTTAATATAATATATTATAATAAGTCTTAGGGACTCATTTTGAGCTCCAAAAACACTTAAAAACTCACCTCGCGCAAAAACTAAGTCCTTATAACTAGTTTGCCTTAATCGAGCCCTAGAATGGGTATTTTGGCTCCGAAGCGACACTAGCCAAGTTGTTGTGATCTCAAATCAGTATTTGAACATATAATACATAAATATAATTCGTAGGGACTCATTTTGAGCTCTGACAACACTTAAAAACTCACCTCGCGCAAAAACTAAGTCCTTATAACTAGTTTTGCCTAAATCGAGCTTTTAAACGGGTTTTTTGGCTCCGAAGTGACTCTAGCAAACTTGTTTTGATCCTAAATGAGTATTTGAACATATAATATATTATAATAAGTCTTTGAGACTCGTTTGGAGCTCCAACAAGCCTTATAAGGTCACTTCGCGCCAAAACTAATTCTTTGTAACTAGTTTTCCCTAAATCGAGACTTTAGATGGGTTTTTGGCTACGAAGTGAATCTAGCGAAGTTTTTGAGGTTCTAAATGTGTATTTTAATATAATATATTATAATAAGTCTTAGGGACTCATTTTGAGCTCCAGCAACACTTAAAAACTCACGTCGCACAAAAACTAAGTCCTTCTAACTAGTTTGCCTAAATCGAGCCCTACAATGGGTATTTTGTCTCCGAAGTGACTCTAGCCAAGTTGTTGTGATCCCAAATCAGTATTTGAACATATAATACATTAATATAATTCGTAGGGACTCATTTTGAGCTCAAACAACACTTAAAAACTCACCTCGCGCAAAAACTAAGTCCTTATAACTAGTTTGCCTAAATCGAGCCCTAGAATGGGTATTTTGGCTCCGAAGCGACACTAGCCAAGTTGTTGTGATCTCAAATCAGTATTTGAACATATAATACATTAATATAATTCGTAGGGACTCATTTTGAGCTCCGACAACACTTAAAAACTCACCTCGCGCAAAAACTAAGTCCTTATAACTAGTTTTGCCTAAATCGAGCTTTTAAACGGGTTTTTTGGCTCCGAAGTGACTCTAGCAAACTTGTTTTGATCCTAAATGAGTATTTGAACATATAATATATTATAATAAGTCTTAGAGACTCGTTTGGAGCTGCAACAAGCCTTATAAGGTCACTTCGCGCCAAAACTAATTCTTTGTAACTAGTTTTCCCTAAATCGAGACTTTAGATGGGTTTTTGGCTACGAAGTGAATCTAGCGAAGTTTTTTAGGTTCTAAATGTGTATTTTAATATAATATATTATAATAAGTCTTAGGGACTCATTTTGAGCTCCAGCAACACTTAAAAACTCACGTCGCACAAAAACTAAGTCCTTCTAACTAGTTTGCCTAAATCGAGCCCTACAATGGGTATTTTGTCTCCGAAGTGACTCTAGCCAAGTTGTTGTGATCCCAAATCGGTATTTGAACATATAATACATTAATATAATTCGTAGGGACTCATTTTGAGCTCAAACAACACTTAAAAACTCACCTCGCACAAAAACTAAGTCCTTATAACTAGTTTGCCTAAATCGAGCCCTAGAATGGGTATTTTGGCTCCGAAGTGACTCTAGCCAAGTTGTTGTGATCCCAAATCAGTATTTGAACGTATAATACATTAATATAATTCGTAGGCACTCATTTTGAGCTCCAACAACACTCAAAAACTCACAATGCGCAAAAACTAAGTCCTTATAACTAGTTTTGCCTAAATCGAGCTTTTAAACGGGTTTTTTTGGCTCCGAAGTGACTCTAGCGAACTTGTTTTGATCGTAAATGAGTATTTGAACATATAATATATTATAATAAGTCTTAGAGACTCGTTTGGAGCTCCAAAAAGCCTTATAAGGTCACTTCGCGCCAAAACTAATTCTTTGTAACTAGTTTTCCCTAAATCGAGACTTTAGATGGGTTTTTGGCTACGAAGTGAATCTAGCGAAGTTTTTTAGGTTCTAAATGTGTATTTTAATATAATATATTATAATAAGTCTTAGGGACTCATTTTGAGCTCCAGCAACACTTAAAAACTCACGTCGCACAAAAACTAAGTCCTTCTAACTAGTTTGCCTAAATCGAGCCCTACAATGGGTATTTTGTCTCCGAAGTGACTCTAGCCAAGTTGTTGTGATCCCAAATCGGTATTTGAACATATAATACATTAATATAATTCGTAGGGACTCATTTTGAGCTCAAACAACACTTAAAAACTCACCTCGCACAAAAACTAAGTCCTTATAACTAGTTTGCCTAAATCGAGCCCTAGAATGGGTATTTTGGCTCCGAAGTGACTCTAGCCAAGTTGTTGTGATCCCAAATCAGTATTTGAACGTATAATACATTAATATAATTCGTAGGCACTCATTTTGAGCTCCAACAACACTCAAAAACTCACAATGCGCAAAAACTAAGTCCTTATAACTAGTTTTGCCTAAATCGAGCTTTTAAACGGTTTTTTTGGCTCCGAAGTGACTCTAGCGAACTCGTTTTGATCGTAAATGAGTATTTGAACATATAATATATTATAATAAGTCTTAGAGACTCGTTTGGAGCTCCAAAAAGCCTTATCAGGTCACTTCGCGCAAAAACTAATTCTTTGTAACTAGTTTTCCCTAAATCGAGCCTTTAGATGGGTTTTTGGCTCCGAAGTAAATCTAGCAAAGTTTTTTAGGTTCTAAATGTGTATTTTAATATAATATATTATAATAAGTCTTAGGGACTCATTTTGAGCTCCAAAAACACTTAAAAACTCACCTCGCGCAAAAACTAAGTCCTTATAACTAGTTTGCCTTAATCGAGCCCTAGAATGGGTATTTTGGCTCCGAAGCGACACTAGCCAAGTTGTTGTGATCTCAAATCAGTATTTGAACATATAATACATTAATATAATTCGTAGGGACTCATTTTGAGCTCTGACAACACTTAAAAACTCACCTCGCGCAAAAACTAAGTCCTTATAACTAGTTTTGCCTAAATCGAGCTTTTAAACGGGTTTTTTTGGCTCCGAAGTGACTCTAGCAAACTTGTTTTGATCCTAAATGAGTATTTGAACATATAATATATTATAATAAGTCTTAGAGACTCGTTTGGAGCTCCAACAAGCCTTATAAGGTCACTTCGCGCCAAAACTAATTCTTTGTAACTAGTTTTCCCTAAATCGAGACTTTAGATGGGTTTTTGGCTCCGAAGTGAATCTAGCGAAGTTTTTTAGGTTCTAAATGTGTATTTTAATATAATCTATTATAATAAGTCTTAGGGACTCATTTTGAGCTCCAGCAACACTTAAAAACTCACCTCGCACAAAAACTAAGTCCTTATAACTAGTTTGCCTAAATCGAGCCCTACAATGGGTATTTTGTCTCCGAAGTGACTCTAGCCAAGTTGTTGTGATCCCAAATCAGTATTTGAACATATAATACATTAATATAATTCGTAGGGACTCATTTTGAGCTCAAACAACACTTAAAAACTCACCTCGCACAAAAACTAAGTCCTTATAACTAGTTTGCCTAAATCGAGCCCTAGAATGGGTATTTTGGCTCCGAAGTGACTCTAGCCAAGTTGTTGTGATCCCAAATCAGTATTTGAACGTATAATACATTAATATAATTCGTAGGCACTCATTTTGAGCTCCAACAACACTCAAAAACTCACAATGCGCAAAAACTAAGTCCTTATAACTAGTTTTGCCTAAATCGAGCTTTTAAACGGTTTTTTTGGCTCCGAAGTGACTCTAGCGAACTTGTTTTGATCGTAAATGAGTATTTGAACATATAATATATTATAATAAGTCTTAGAGACTCGTTTGGAGCTCCAAAAAGCCTTATCAGGTCACTTCGCGCAAAAACTAATTCTTTGTAACTAGTTTTCCCTAAATCGAGCCTTTAGATGGGTTTTTGGCTCCGAAGTAAATCTAGCAAAGTTTTTTAGGTTCTAAATGTGTATTTTAATATAATATATTATAATAAGTCTTAGGGACTCATTTTGAGCTCCAAAAACACTTAAAAACTCACCTCGCGCAAAAACTAAGTCCTTATAACTAGTTTACCTTAATCGAGCCCTAGAATGGGTATTTTGGCTCCGAAGCGACACTAGCCAAGTTGTTGTGATCTCAAATCAGTATTTGAACATATAATACATTAATATAATTCGTAGGGACTCATTTTGAGCTCCGACAACACTTAAAAACTCACCTCGCGCAAAAACTAAGTCCTTATAACTAGTTTTGCCTAAATCGAGCTTTTAAACGGGTTTTTTGGCTCCGAAGTGACTCTAGCAAACTTGTTTTGATCCTAAATGAGTATTTGAACATATAATATATTATAATAAGTCTTAGAGACTCGTTTGGAGCTCCAACAAGCCTTATAAGGTCACTTCGCGCCAAAACTAATTCTTTGTAACTAGTTTTCCCTAAATCGAGACTTTAGATGGGTTTTTGGCTCCGAAGTGAATCTAGCGAAGTTTTTTAGGTTCTAAATGTGTATTTTAATATAATATATTATAATAAGTCTTAGGGACTCATTTTGAGCTCCAGCAACACTTAAAAACTCACCTCGCACAAAAACTAAGTCCTTATAACTAGTTTGCCTAAATCGAGCCCTACAATGGGTATTTTGTCTCCGAAGTGACTCTAGCCAAGTTGTTGTGATCCCAAATCAGTATTTGAACATATAATACATTAATATAATTCGTAGGGACTCATTTTGAGCTCAAACAACACTTAAAAACTCACCTCGCGCAAAAACTAAGTCCTTATAACTAGTTTGCCTAAATCGAGCCCTAGAATGGGTACTTTGGCTCCGAATTGACTCTAGCCAAGTTGTCGTGATCCCAAATCAGTATTTGAACATATAATACATTAATATAATTCGTAGGGACTCATTTTGAGCTCCAACAACACTTAAAAACTCACCATGCGCAAAAACTAAGTCCTTATAACTAGTTTTGCCTAAATCGAGCTTTTAAACGGTTTTTTTTGGCTCCGAAGTGACTCTAGCGAACTTGTTTTGATCGTAAATGAGTATTTGAACATATAATATATTATAATAAGTCTTAGAGACTCGTTTGGAGCTCCAACAAGCCTTATAAGGTCACTTCGCGCAAAAACTAATTCTTTGTAACTAGTTTTCCCTAAATCGAGCCTTTAGATGGGTTTTTGGCTCCGAAGTGAATCTAGCGAAGTTTTTTAGGTTCTAAATGTGTATTTTAATATATATATTATAATAAGTCTTAGGGACTCATTTTGAGCTCCAAAAACACTTAAAAACTCACCTCGCACAAAAACTAAGTCCTTATAACTAGTTTGCCTAAATCGAGCCCTAGAATGGGTATTTTGGCTCCGAAGCGACACTAGCCAAGTTGTTGTGATCTCAAATCAGTATTTGAACATATAATACATTAATATAATTCGTAGGGACTCATTTTGAGCTCCGACAACACTTAAAAACTCACCTCGCGCAAAAACTAAGTCCTTATAACTAGTTTTGCCTAAATCGAGCTTTTAAACTGGTTTTTTGGCTCCGAAGTGACTCTAGCAAACTTGTTTTGATCCTAAATGAGTATTTGAACATATAATATATTATAATAAGTCTTAGAGACTCGTTTGGAGCTCCAACAAGCCTTATAAGGTCACTTCGCGCCAAAACTAATTCTTTGTAACTAGTTTTCCCTAAATCGAGACTTTAGATGGGTTTTTGGCTCCGAAGTGAATCTAGCGAAGTTTTTTAGGTTCTAAATGTGTATTTTAATATAATCTATTATAATAAGTCTTAGGGACTCATTTTGAGCTCCAGCAACACTTAAAAACTCACCTCGCACAAAAACTAAGTCCTTATAACTAGTTTGCCTAAATCGAGCCCTAGAATGGGTATTTTGTCTCCGAAGTGACTCTAGCCAAGTTGTTGTGATCCCAAATCAGTATTTGAACATATAATACATTAATATAATTCGTAGGGACTCATTTTGAGCTCAAACAACACTTAAAAACTCACCTCGCGCAAAAAACTAAGTCCTTATAACTAGTTTGCCTAAATCGAGCCCTAGAATGGGTATTTTGGCTCCGAAGCGACACTAGCCAAGTTGTTGTGATCTCAAATCAGTATTTGAACATATAATACATTAATATAATTCGTAGGGACTCATTTTGAGCTCCGACAACACTTAAAAACTCACCTCGCGCAAAAACTAAGTCCTTATAACTAGTTTTGCCTAAATCGAGCTTTTAAACGGGTTTTTTTGGCTCCGAAGTGACTCTAGCAAACTTGTTTTGATCCTAAATGAGTATTTGAACATATAATATATTATAATAAGTCTTAGAGACTCGTTTGGAGCTGCAACAAGCCTTATAAGGTCACTTCGCGCCAAAACTAATTCTTTGTAACTAGTTTTCCCTAAATCGAGACTTTAGATGGGTTTTTGGCTCCGAAGTGAATCTAGCGAAGTTTTTTAGGTTCTAAATGTGTATTTTAATATAATATATTATAATAAGTCTTAGGGACTCATTTTGAGCTCCAGCAACACTTAAAAACTCACCTCGCACAAAAACTAAGTCCTTATAACTAGTTTGCCTAAATCGAGCCCTACAATGGGTATTTTGTCTCCGAAGTGACTCTAGCCAAGTTGTTGTGATCCCAAATCAGTATTTGAACATATAATACATTAATATAATTCGTAGGGACTCATTTTGAGCTCAAACAACACTTAAAAACTCACCTCGCGCAAAAACTAAGTCCTTATAACTAGTTTGCCTAAATCGAGCCCTAGAATGGGTACTTTGGCTCCGAATTGACTCTAGCCAAGTTGTCGTGATCCCAAATCAGTATTTGAACATATAATACATTAATATAATTCGTAGGGACTCATTTTGAGCTCCAACAACACTTAAAAACTCACCATGCGCAAAAACTAAGTCCTTATAACTAGTTTTGCCTAAATCGAGCTTTTAAACGGTTTTTTTGGCTCCGAAGTGACTCTAGCAAACTTGTTTTGATCGTAAATGAGTATTTGAACATATAATATATTATAATAAGTCTTAGAGACTCGTTTGGAGCTCCAACAAGCCTTATAAGGTCACTTCGCGCAAAAACTAATTCTTTGTAACTAGTTTTCCCTAAATCGAGCCTTTAGATGGGTTTTTGGCTCCGAAGTGAATCTAGCGAAGTTTTTTAGGTTCTAAATGTGTATTTTAATATGATATATTATAATAAGTCTTAGGGACTCATTTTGAGCTCCAACAACACTTAAAAACTCACCTCGCACAAAAACTAAGTCCTTATAACTTGTTTGCCTAAATCGAGCCCTAGAATGGGTATTTTGGCTCCGAAGTGACTCTAGCCAAGTTGTTGTGATCCCAAATCAGTATTTGAACGTATAATACATTAATATAATTCGTAGGCACTCATTTTGAGCTCCAACAACACTCAAAAACTCACCATGCGCAAAAACTAAGTCCTTATAACTAGTTTTGCCTAAATCGAGCTTTTAAACGGTTTTTTTGGCTCCGAAGTGACTCTAGCAAACTTGTTTTGATCATAAATGAGTATTTGAACATATAATATATTATAATAAGTCTTAGAGACTCGTTTGGAGCTCCAACAAGCCTTATAAGGTCACTTCGCGCCAAAACTAATTCTTTGTAACTAGTTTTCCCTAAATCGAGACTTTAGATGGGTTTTTGGCTCCGAAGTGAATCTAGCGAAGTTTTTTAGGTTCTAAATGTGTATTTTAATATAATATATTATAATAAGTCTTAGGGACTCATTTTGAGCTCCAACAACACTTAAAAACTCACCTCGCACAAAAACTAAGTCCTTATAACTAGTTTGCCTAAATCGAGCCCTACAATGGGTATTTTGTCTCCGAAGTGACTCTAGCCAAGTTGTTGTGATCCCAAATCAGTATTTGAACATATAATACATTAATATAATTCGTAGGGACTCATTTTGAGCTCAAACAACACTTAAAAACTCACCTCGCGCAAAAACTAAGTCCTTATAACTAGTTTGCCTAAATCGAGCCCTAGAATGGGTACTTTGGCTCCGAAGTGACTCTAGCCAAGTTGTCGTGATCCCAAATCAGTATTTGAACATATAATACATTAATATAATTCGTAGGGACTCATTTTGAGCTCCAACAACACTTAAAAACTCACAATGCGCAAAAACTAAGTCCTTATAACTAGTTTTGCCTAAATCGAGCTTTTAAACGGTTTTTTTGGCTCCGAAGTGACTCTAGCGAACTTGTTTTGATCGTAAATGAGTATTTGAACATATAATATATTATAATAAGTCTTAGAGACTCGTTTGGAGCTCCAAAAAGCCTTATAAGGTCACTTCGCGCAAAAACTAATTCTTTGTAACTAGTTTTCCCTAAATCGAGCCTTTAGATGGGTTTTTGGCTCCGAAGTGAATCTAGCGAAGTTTTTTAGGTTCTAAATGTGTATTTTAATATAATATATTATAATAAGTCTTAGGGACTCATTTTGAGCTCCAACAACACTTAAAAACTCACCTCGCGCAAAAACTAAGTCCTTATAACTAGTTTGCCTAAATCGAGCCCTAGAATGGGTATTTTGGCTCCGAAGTGACTCTAGCCAAGTTGTTGTGATCCAAATCAGTATTTGAACATATAATACATTAATATAATTCGTAGGACTCATTTTGAGCTCCAACAACACTTAAAAACTCACCTCGCGCAAAAACTAAGTCCTTATAACTAGTTTTGCCTAAATCGAGCTTTTAAACGGTTTTTTTGGCTCCGAAGTGACTCTAGCAAACTTGTTTTGATCGTAAATGAGTATTTGAACATATAATATATTATAATAAGTCTTAGAGACTCGTTTGGAGCTCCAACAAGCCTTATAAGGTCACTTCGCGCAAAAACTAATTCTTTGTAACTAGTTTTCCCTAAATCGAGCCTTTAGATGGGTTTTTGGCTCCGAAGTGAATCTAGCGAAGTTTTTTAGGTTCTAAATGTGTATTTTTAAT
>JACWIL010000030.1:0-84994 GCA_018132145.1 Boehmeria nivea var. tenacissima | reverse complement strand
CTAATTCTTTGTAGCTAGTTTTCCCTAAATCGAGCCTTTAGATGGGTTTTGGCTCCGAAGTGAATCTAGCGAAGTTTTTTAGGTTCTAAATGTGTATTTTAATATAATATATTATAATAAGTCTTAGGGACTAATTTTGAGCTCCAACAACACTTAAAAACTCACTTCGCGCAAAAACTGTCCTTACAACTAGTTTGCCTAAATCGAGCCCTACAATGGGTATTTTGGCTCCGAAGTGAGTCTAGCCAAGTTGTTGTGATCCCAAATCAGTACTTGAACATATAATAAATTAATATAATTCGTAGGGACTCTTTTTGAGCTCCGACAACACTTAAAAACTCACCTCGTGCAAAAACTAAGTCCTTATAACGAGTTTGCCTAAATCGAGTCCTAGAATGAGTATTTCGGCTCCAAAGTGACACTAGCCAAGTTGTTGTGATCCCAAATAAGTATTTGAACATATAATACATTAATATAATTCGTAGGGACTCATTTTGATCTCCAACAACACTTAAAACTCACCATGCGCAAAAACTAAGTCCCTATTACTAGTTTTGCCTAAATCGAGCTTTTAAACGATTATTTTGGCTCCGAAGTGACTCTAGCAAACTTGTTTTGATCGTAAATGAGTATTTGAACATATAATATATTATAATAAGTCTTAGAGACTCGTTTGGAGCTCCAAAAAGCCTTATAAGGTCACTTCGCGCAAAAACTAATTCTTTGTAGCTAGTTTTCCCTAAATCGAGGCTTTAGATGGGTTTTTGGCTCCGAAGTGAATCTAGCGAAGTTTTTTAGGTTCTAAATGTGTATTTTAATATAATATATTATAATAAGTCTTAGGGACTAATTTTGAGCTCCAACAACACTTAGAAACTCACCTCGCGCAAAAACTAAGTCCTTATAACTAGTTTGCCTAAATCGAGCCCTAGAATGGGTATTTTGGCTCCGAAGTGACTCTAGCCAAGTTGTTGTGGTCCCAAATAAGTAGTTGAACATATAATACATTAATATATTCGTAGGAACTCATTTTGAGCTCCAAAAACAGTTAAAAACTCACCTCGCGCAAAAACTAAGTCCTTATAACTAGTTTTGCCTAAATCGAGCTTTTAAACGGTTTTTTTGGCTCTGAAGTGACTCTAGCAAACTTGTTTGATCCTAAATGAGTATTTGAACATATAATATATTATAATAAGTCTTAGAGACTCGTTTGGAGCTCCAACAAGCCTTATAAGGTCACTTCGCGCAAAATTAATTCTTTGTAACTAGTTTTCCCTAAATCGAGCCTTTAGATGGGTTTTGTGCTCCGAAGTGAGTCTAGCGAAGTTTTTTAGGTTCTAAATGTGTATTTTAATATAATATATTATAATAAGTCTTAGGGACTAATTTTGAGCTCCAACAACACTTAAAAAACTCACCTCGCGCAAAAAAGTCCTTATAACTAGTTTGCCTAAATCGTGCCCTAGAATGGGTATTTTGGCTCCGAAGTGAGTCTAGCCAAGTTGTTGTGATCCCAAATCAGTACTTGAACATATAATAAATTAATATAATTCGTAGGGACTCTTTTTGAGCTCCAACAACACTTAAAAACTCACCTCGTGCAAAAATTAAGTCCTTATAACGAGTTTGCCTAAATCGAGCCCTAGAATGAGTATTTCGGCTCCAAAGTGACACTAGCCAAGTTGTTGTGATCCCAAATCAGTGTTTGAACATATAATACATTAATATAATTCGTAGGGACTCATTTTGAGCTCCAACAACACTTAAAAACTCACCTCGCGCAAAAACTAAGTCCTTATAACTAGTTTTGCCTAAATCGAGCTTTTAAACGGTTTTTTTGGCTCTGAAGTGACTATAGCAAACTTGTTTTGATCCTAAATGAGTATTTGAACATATAATATATTATAATAAGTCTTAGAGACTCGTTTGGAGCTCCAACAAGCCTTATAAGGTCACTTCGCGCAAAAACTAATTCTTTGTAACTAGTTTTCCCTAAATCGAGCCTTTAGATAGGTTTTTGGCTCCGAAGTGAATCTAGCGAAGTTTTTCAGGTTCTAAATGTGTATTTTAATATAATATATTATAATATGTCTCAGGGACCCATTTTGAGCTCCAACAACACTTAAAAACTTACCTCGCGCAAAAACTAAGTCCTTATAACTAGTTTGCCTAAATCGAGCCCTAGAATGGGTATTTTGGCTCCTAAGTGAGACTAGCCAAGTTGTTGTGATCCCAAATCAGTACTTGAACATATAATAAATTAATATAATTCGTAGGGACTCTTTTTGAGCTCCAACAACACTTAAAAACTCACCTCGTGCAAAAACTAAGTCCTTATAACGAGTTTGCCTAAATCGAGCCCTAGAATGAGTATTTCGGCTCCAAAGTGACACTAGCCAAGTTGTTGTGATCCCAAATCAGTGTTTAACATATAATACATTAATATAATTCGTAGGGACTCATTTTGAGCTCCAACAACACTTAAAAACTCACCTCGCGCAAAAACTAAGTCCTTATAACTAGTTTTGCCTAAATCGAGCTTTTAAACGTTTTTTTTTGGCTCTGAAGTGACTATAGCAAACTTGTTTTGATCCTAAATGAGTATTTGAACATATAATATATTATAATAAGTCTTAGAGACTCGTTTGGAGCTCCAACAAGCCTTATAAGGTCACTTCGCGCAAAAACTAATTCTTTGTAACTAGTTTTCCTTAAATCGAGCCTTTAGATGGGTTTTTGGCTCCGAAGTGAATCTAGCGAAGTTTTTTAGGTTCTAAATGTGTATTTTAATATAATATATTATAATAAGTCTTAGGGACTCATTTTGAGCTCCAACAACACTTAAAAACTCACCTCGCGCAAAAACTGTCCTTATAACTAGTTTGCCTAAATCGAGCCCTAGAATGGGTATTTTGGCTCCGAAGTGACTCTAGCCAAGTTGTTGTGATCCCAAATCAGTATTTGAACATATAATACATTAATATAATTCGTAGGGACTCATTTTGAGCTCCAAAAATACTTAAAAACTCACCTCGCGCAAAAACTAAGTCCTTATAGTTAGTTTTGCCAAAATGGAGCTTTTAAACGGTTGTTTTGGCTCCGAAGTGACTCTAGCAAACTTGTTTTGATCGTAAATGACTCTTTGAACATATAATATATTATAAGTAGTCTTAGAGACTCGTTTGGAGCTCCAACAAGCCTTATAAGGTCACTTCGCGCAAAAACTAATTCTTTGTAACTAGTTTTCCCTAAATCGAGCCTTTAGATGGGTTTTTGGTTCCGAAGTGAATCTAGCGAAGTTTTTTAGGTTCTAAATGTGTATTTTAATATAATATATTATAATAAGTCTTAGGGACTCATTTTCAGCTCCAACAACACTTAAAAACTCACCTCGCGCAAAAACTAAGTCCTTATAACTAGTTTGCCTAAATCGAGCCCTAGAATGGGCATTTTGGCTCCGAAGTGACTCTAGCCAAGTTTTTGTGATCCCAAATCAGTATTTGAACATATAATACATTAATATAATTCGTAGGGAATCATTTTGAGCTCAAACAACACTCAAAAACTTACCTCGCGCAAAAACTATGTCCTTATAACTAGTTTGCCTAAATCGAGCCCTAGAATGGGTATTTTGGCTCCGAAGTGACTCTAGCCAAGTTGTTAGGATCCCAAATCAGTATTTGAACATATAATACCTTAATATAATTCGTAGGGACTCATTTTGAGCTCCAACAGCACTTAAAAACTCACCTCGCGCAAAAACTAAGTCCTTATAACTAGTTTGCCTAAATCGAGCCCCAGAATGGGCATTTTGGCCCCGAAGTGACTCTAGGCAAGTTGTTGTGATCCCAAATCAGTATTTGAACATATAATACATTAATATAATTCGTAGGGACTCATTTTGAGCTCAAACAACACTTAAAAACTCACCTCGCGCAAAAACTAAGTCCTTATAACTAGTTTGCCTAAATCGAGCCCTAGAATGGGTATTTTGGCTCCGAAGTTACTCTAGCCAAGTTGTTGTGATCCCAAATCAGTATTTGAACATATAATACATTAATATAATTCGTAGGGACTCATTTTGAGCTCCAACAACACTTAAAAACCCACCATGCGCAAAAACTAAGTCCCTATTACTAGGTTTGCCTAAATCGAGCTTTTAAACGATTATTTTGGCTCCGAAGTGACTCTAGCAAACTTGTTTTGATCGTAAATGAGTATTTGAACATATAATATATTATAATAAGTCTTAGAGACTCGTTTGGAGCTCCAAAAAGCCTTATAAGGTCACTTCGCGCAAAAACTAATTCTTTGTAGCTAGTTTCCCTAAATCGAGCCTTTAGATGGGTTTTTGGCTCCGAAGTGAATCTAGCGAAGTTTTTTAGGTTCTAAATGTGTATTTTAATATAATATATTATAATAAGTCTTAGGGACTAATTTTGAGCTCCAACAACACTTAAAAACTCACCCCGCGCAAAAACTGTCCTTACAACTAGTTTGCCTAAATCGAGCCCTACAATGGGTATTTTGGCTCCGAAGTGAGTCTAGCCAAGTTGTTGTGATCCCAAATCAGTACTTGAACATATAATAAATTAATATAATTCGTAGGGACTCTTTTTGAGCTCCGACAACACTTAAAAACTCACCTCGTGCAAAAACTAAGTCCTTATAACGAGTTTGCCTAAATCGAGTCCTAGAATGAGTATTTCGGCTCCAAAGTGACACTAGCCAAGTTGTTGTGATCCCAAATCAGTATTTGAACATATAATACATTAATATAATTCGTAGGGACTCATTTTGATCTCCAACAACACTTAAAAACTCACCATGCGCAAAAACTAAGTCCCTATTACTAGTTTTGCCTAAATCGAGCTTTTAAACGATTATTTTGGCTCCGAAGTGACTCTAGCAAACTTGTTTTGATCGTAAATGAGTATTTGAACATATAATATATTATAATAAGTCTTAGAGACTCGTTTGGAGCTCCAAAAAGCCTTATAAGGTCACTTCGCGCAAAAACTAATTCTTTGTAGCTAGTTTCCCTAAATCGAGGCTTTAGATGGGTTTTTGGCTCCGAAGTGAATCTAGCGAAGTTTTTTAGGTTCTAAATGTGTATTTTAATATAATATATTATAATAAGTCTTAGGGACTAATTTTGAGCTCCAACAACACTTAGAAACTCACCTCGCGCAAAAACTAAGTCCTTATAACTAGTTTGCCTAAATCGAGCCCTAGAATGGGTATTTTGGCTCCGAAGTGACTCTAGCCAAGTTGTTGTGGTCCCAAATAAGTAGTTGAACATATAATACATTAATATATTCGTAGGAACTCATTTTGAGCTCCAAAAACAGTTAAAAACTCACCTCGCGCAAAAACTAAGTCCTTATAACTAGTTTTGCCTAAATCGAGCTTTTAAACGGTTTTTTTGGCTCTGAAGTGACTCTAGCAAACTTGTTTTGATCCTAAATGAGTATTTGAACATATAATATATTATAATAAGTCTTAGAGACTCGTTTGGAGCTCCAACAAGTCTTATAAGGTCACTTCGCGCAAAAATTAATTCTTTGTAACTAGTTTTCCCTAAATCGAGCCTTTAGATGGGTTTTGTGCTCCGAAGTGAGTCTAGCGAAGTTTTTTAGGTTCTAAATGTGTATTTTAATATAATATATTATAATAAGTCTTAGGGACTAATTTTGAGCTCCAACAACACTTAAAAACTCACCTCGCGCAAAAACTGTCCTTATAACTAGTTTGCCTAAATCGTGCCCTAGAATGGGTATTTTGGCTCCGAAGTGAGTCTAGCCAAGTTGTTGTGATCCCAAATCAGTACTTGAACATATAATAAATTAATATAATTCGTAGGGACTCTTTTTGAGCTCCAACAACACTTAAAAACTCACCTCGTGCAAAAATTAAGTCCTTATAACGAGTTTGCCTAAATCGAGCCCTAGAATGAGTATTTCGGCTCCAAAGTGACACTAGCCAAGTTGTTGTGATCCCAAATCAGTGTTTGAACATATAATACATTAATATAATTCGTAGGGACTCATTTTGAGCTCCAACAACACTTAAAAACTCACCTCGCGCAAAAACTAAGTCCTTATAACTAGTTTTGCCTAAATCGAGCTTTTAAACGGTTTTTTTGGCTCTGAAGTGACTCTAGCAAACTTGTTTTGATCCTAAATGAGTATTTGAACATATAATATATTATAATAAGTCTTAGAGACTCGTTTGGAGCTCCAACAAGCCTTATAAGGTCACTTCGCGCAAAAATTAATTCTTTGTAACTAGTTTTCCCTAAATCGAGCCTTTAGATGGGTTTTGTGCTCCGAAGTGAATCTAGCGAAGTTTTTTAGGTTCTAAATGTGTATTTTAATATAATATATTATAATAAGTCTTAGGGACTCATTTTGAGCTCCAACAACACTTAAAAACTCACCTCGCACAAAAACTGTCCTTATAACTAGTTTGCCTAAATCGAGCCCTAGAATGGGTATTTTGGCTCCGAAGTGAGTCTAGCCAATTTGTTGTGATCCCAAATCAGTACTTGAACATATAATAAATTAATATAATTCGTAGGGACTCTTTTTGAGCTCCAACAACACTTAAAAACTCACCTCGTGCAAAAACTAAGTCCTTATAACGAGTTTGCCTAAATCGAGCCTTGGAATGGGCATTTTGGCTCCGAAGTGACTCTAACCAAGTTGTTGTGATCCCAAATCAGTATTTGAACATATAATACATTAATATAATTCGTAGGGACTCATTTTGAGCTCAAACAACACTTAAAAACTCACCTCGCGCAAAAACTAAGTCCTTATAACTAGTTTGCCTAAATCGAGCCCTAGAATGGGTATTTTGGCTCCGAAGTGAGTCTAGCCAAGTTGTTGTGATCCCAAATCAATACTTGAACATATAATCAATTAATATAATTCGTAGGGACTCTTTTTGAGCTCCAACAACACTTAAAAACTCACCTCGTGCAAAAACTAAGTCCTTATAACGAGTTTGCCTAAATCGAGCCCTCGAATGAGTATTTCGGCTCCAAAGTGACACTAGCCAAGTTGTTGTGATCCCAAATCAGTGTTTGAACATATAATACATTAATATAATTCGTAGGGACTCATTTTGTGCTCCAACAACACTTAAAAACTCACCTCGCGCAAAAACTAAGTCCTTATAACTAGTTTTGCCTAAATCGAGCTTTTAAACGGTTTTTTTTGCTCCGAAGAGACTCCAGCGAACTTGTTTTGATCGTAAATGAGTATTTGAACATATAATATATTATAATAAGTCTTAGAGACTCATTTGGAGCTCCAACAAGCCTTATAAGGTCACTTCGCGCAAAAACTAATTCTTTGTAACTAGTTTTTCCTAAATCGAGCCTTTAGATGGGTTTTTGGCTCCGAAGTGAATCGAGCGAAGTTTTTTAGGTTCTAATTGTGTATTTTAATATAATATATTATATTAAGTCTTAGGGACTAATTTTGAGCTCCAACAACACTTAGAAACTCACCTCGCGCAAAAACTAAGTCCTTATAACTAGTTTGCCTAAATCGAGCCCTAGAATGGGTATTTTGGCTCCGAAGTGACTCTAGCCAAGTTGTTGTGGTCCCAAATAAGTAGTTGAACATATAATACATTAATATATTCGTAGGAACTCATTTTGAGCTCCAAAAACAGTTAAAAACTCACCTCGCGCAAAAACTAAGTCCTTATAACTAGTTTTGCCTAAATCGAGCTTTTAAACGGTTTTTTTGGCTCTGAAGTGACTCTAGCAAACTTGTTTTGATCCTAAATGAGTATTTGAACATATAATATATTATAATAAGTCTTAGAGACTCGTTTGGAGCTCCAACAAGCCTTATAAGGTCACTTCGCGCAAAAATTAATTCTTTGTAACTAGTTTTCCCTAAATCGAGCCTTTAGATGGGTTTTGTGCTCCGAAGTGAGTCTAGCGAAGTTTTTTAGGTTCTAAATGTGTATTTTAATATAATATATTATAATAAGTCTTAGGGACTAATTTTGAGCTCCAACAACACTTAAAAACTCACCTCGCGCAAAAACTGTCCTTATAACTAGTTTGCCTAAATCGTGCCCTAGAATGGGTATTTTGGCTCCGAAGTGAGTCTAGCCAAGTTGTTGTGATCCCAAATCAGTACTTGAACATATAATAAATTAATATAATTCGTAGGGACTCTTTTTGAGCTCCAACAACACTTAAAAACTCACCTCGTGCAAAAATTAAGTCCTTATAACGAGTTTGCCTAAATCGAGCCCTAGAATGAGTATTTCGGCTCCAAAGTGACACTAGCCAAGTTGTTGTGATCCCAAATCAGTGTTTGAACATATAATACATTAATATAATTCGTAGGGACTCATTTTGAGCTCCAACAACACTTAAAAACTCACCTCGCGCAAAAACTAAGTCCTTATAACTAGTTTTGCCTAAATCGAGCTTTTAAACGGTTTTTTTTGGCTCTGAAGTGACTCTAGCAAACTTGTTTTGATCCTAAATGAGTATTTGAACATATAATATATTATAATAAGTCTTAGAGACTCGTTTGGAGCTCCAACAAGCCTTATAAGGTCACTTCGCGCAAAAATTAATTCTTTGTAACTAGTTTTCCCTAAATCGAGCCTTTAGATGGGTTTTGTGCTCCGAAGTGAATCTAGCGAAGTTTTTTAGGTTCTAAATGTGTATTTTAATATAATATATTATAATAAGTCTTAGGGACTCATTTTGAGCTCCAACAACACTTAAAAACTCACCTCGCACAAAAACTGTCCTTATAACTAGTTTGCCTAAATCGAGCCCTAGAATGGGTATTTTGGCTCCGAAGTGAGTCTAGCCAAGTTGTTGTGATCCCAAATCAGTACTTGAACATATAATAAATTAATATAATTCGTAGGGACTCTTTTTGAGCTCCAACAACACTTAAAAACTCACCTCGTGCAAAAACTAAGTCCTTATAACGAGTTTGCCTAAATCGAGCCTTGGAATGGGCATTTTGGCTCCGAAGTGACTCTAACCAAGTTGTTGTGATCCCAAATCAGTATTTGAACATATAATACATTAATATAATTCGTAGGGACTCATTTTGAGCTCAAACAACACTTAAAAACTCACCTCGCGCAAAAACTAAGTCCTTATAACTAGTTTGCCTAAATCGAGCCCTAGAATGGGTATTTTGGCTCCGAAGTGAGTCTAGCCAAGTTGTTGTGATCCCAAATCAATACTTGAACATATAATCAATTAATATAATTCGTAGGGACTCTTTTTGAGCTCAAACAACACTTAAAAACTCACCTCGTGCAAAAACTAAGTCCTTATAACGAGTTTGCCTAAATCGAGCCCTCGAATGAGTATTTCGGCTCCAAAGTGACACTAGCCAAGTTGTTGTGATCCCAAATCAGTGTTTGAACATATAATACATTAATATAATTCGTAGGGACTCATTTTGTGCTCCAACAACACTTAAAAACTCACCTCGCGCAAAAACTAAGTCCTTATAACTAGTTTTGCCTAAATCGAGCTTTTAAACGGTTTTTTTTGCTCCGAAGAGACTCCAGCGAACTTGTTTTGATCGTAAATGAGTATTTGAACATATAATATATTATAATAAGTCTTAGAGACTCATTTGGAGCTCCAACAAGCCTTATAAGGTCACTTCGCGCAAAAACTAATTCTTTGTAACTAGTTTTTCCTAAATCGAGCCTTTAGATGGGTTTTTGGCTCCGAAGTGAATCGAGCGAAGTTTTTTAGGTTCTAATTGTGTATTTTAATATAATATATTATATTAAGTCTTAGGGACTAATTTTGAGCTCCAACAACACTTAGAAACTCACCTCGCGCAAAAACTAAGTCCTTATAACTAGTTTGCCTAAATCGAGCCCTAGAATGGGTATTTTGGCTCCGAAGTGACTCTAGCCAAGTTGTTGTGGTCCCAAATAAGTAGTTGAACATATAATACATTAATATAATTCGTAGGAACTCATTTTGAGCTCCAAAAACAGTTAAAAACTCACCTCGCGCAAAAACTAAGTCCTTATAACTAGTTTTGCCTAAATCGAGCTTTTAAACGGTTTTTTTGGCTCTGAAGTGACTCTAGCAAACTTGTTTTGATCCTAAATGAGTATTTGAACATATAATATATTATAATAAGTCTTAGAGACTCGTTTGGACCTCCAACAAGCCTTATAAGGTCACTTCGCGCAAAAATTAATTCTTTGTAACTAGTTTTCCCTAAATCGAGCCTTTAGATGGGTTTTGTGCTCCGAAGTGAGTCTAGCGAAGTTTTTTAGGTTCTAAATGTGTATTTTAATATAATATATTATAATAAGTCTTAGGGACTAATTTTGAGCTCCAACAACACTTAAAAACTCACCTCGCGCAAAAACTGTCCTTATAACTAGTTTGCCTAAATCGTGCCCTAGAATGGGTATTTTGGCTCCGAAGTGAGTCTAGCCAAGTTGTTGTGATCCCAAATCAGTACTTGAACATATAATAAATTAATATAATTCGTAGGGACTCTTTTTGAGCTCCAACAACACTTAAAAACTCACCTCGTGCAAAAATTAAGTCCTTATAACGAGTTTGCCTAAATCGAGCCCTAGAATGAGTATTTCGGCTCCAAAGTGACACTAGCCAAGTTGTTGTGATCCCAAATCAGTGTTTGAACATATAATACATTAATATAATTCGTAGGGACTCATTTTGAGCTCCAACAACACTTAAAAACTCACCTCGCGCAAAAACTAAGTCCTTATAACTAGTTTTGCCTAAATCGAGCTTTTAAACGGTTTTTTTGGCTCTGAAGTGACTCTAGCAAACTTGTTTTGATCCTAAATGAGTATTTGAACATATAATATATTATATAAGTCTTAGAGACTCGTTTGGAGCTCCAACAAGCCTTATAAGGTCACTTCGCGCAAAAATTAATTCTTTGTAACTAGTTTTCCCTAAATCGAGCCTTTAGATGGGTTTTGTGCTCCGAAGTGAATCTAGCGAAGTTTTTTAGGTTCTAAATGTGTATTTTAATATAATATATTATAATAAGTCTTAGGGACTCATTTTGAGCTCCAACAACACTTAAAAACTCACCTCGCACAAAAACTGTCCTTATAACTAGTTTGCCTAAATCGAGCCCTAGAATGGGTATTTTGGCTCCGAAGTGAGTCTAGCCAGTTGTTGTGATCCCAAATCAGTACTTGAACATATAATAAATTAATATAATTCGTAGGGACTCTTTTTGAGCTCCAACAACACTTAAAAACTCACCTCGTGCAAAAAACTAAGTCCTTATAACGAGTTTGCCTAAATCGAGCCTTGGAATGGGCATTTGGGCTCCGAAGTGACTCTAACCAAGTTGTTGTGATCCAAATCAGTATTTGAACATATAATACATTAATATAATTCGTAGGGACTCATTTTGAGCTCAAACAACACTTAAAAACTCACCTCGCGCAAAAACTAAGTCCTTATAACTAGTTTGCCTAAATCGAGCCCTAGAATGGGTATTTTGGCTCCGAAGTGAGTCTAGCCAAGTTGTTGTGATCCCAAATCAATACTTGAACATATAATCAATTAATATAATTCGTAGGGACTCTTTTTGAGCTCCAACAACACTTAAAAACTCACCTCGTGCAAAAACTAAGTCCTTATAACGAGTTTGCCTAAATCGAGCCCTCGAATGAGTATTTCGGCTCCAAAGTGACACTAGCCAAGTTGTTGTGATCCCAAATCAGTGTTGAACATATAATACATTAATATAATTCGTAGGGACTCATTTTGTGCTCCAACAACACTTAAAAACTCACCTCGCGCAAAAACTAAGTCCTTATAACTAGTTTTGCCTAAATCGAGCTTTTAAACGGTTTTTTTTGCTCCGAAGAGACTCCAGCGAACTTGTTTTGATCGTAAATGAGTATTTGAACATATAATATATTATAATAAGTCTTAGAGACTCATTTGGAGCTCCAACAAGCCTTATAAGGTCACTTCGCGCAAAAACTAATTCTTTGTAACTAGTTTTTCCTAAAACGAGCCTTTAGATGGGTTTTTGGCTCCGAAGTGAATCGAGCGAAGTTTTTTAGGTTCTAATTGTGTATTTTAATATAATATATTATATTAAGTCTTAGGGACTCATTTTGAGCTCCAACAACACTTAAAAACTCACCTCGCGCAAAAACTGTCCTTATAACTAGTTTGCCTAAATCGAGCCCTAGAATGGGTATTTTGGCTCCGAAGTGACTCTAGCCAAGTTTTTTTGATCCCAAATCAGTATTTGAACATATAATACATTAATATAATTCGTAGGGAATCATTTTGAGCTCAAACAACACTCAAAAACTAACCTCGCGCAAAAACTATGTCCTTATAACTAGTTTGCCTAAATCGAGCCCTAGAATGGGTATTTTGGCTCCGAAGTGACTCTAGCCAAGTTGTTAGGATCCCAAATCAGTATTTGAACATATAATACCTTAATATAATTCGTAGGGACTCATTTTGAGCTCCAACAGCACTTAAAAACTCACCTCGCGCAAAAACTAAGTCCTTATAACGAGTTTGCCTAAATCGAGCCCTAGAATGAGTATTTCGGCTCCGAAGTGACTCTAGCCAAGTTGTTGTGATCCCAAATCAGTATTTAAACATATAATACCTTAATATAATTCGTTGGGACTCATTTTGAGCTCCAACAACACTTAAAAACTCACCTCGCGCAAAAACTAAGTCCTTATAACTAGTTTTGCCTAAATCGAGCTTTTAAACGGTTTTTTTGGCTCCGAAGTGACTCTAGCAAACTTGTTTTGATCCTAAATGAGTATTTGAACATATAATATATTATAATAAGTCTTAGAGACTCGTTTGGAGCTCAAACAAGCCTTATAAGGTCACTTCGCGCAAAAACTAATTCTTTGTAACTAGTTTTCCCTAAATCGAGCCTTTAGATAGGTTTTTGGCTCCGAAGTGAATCTAGCGAAGTTTTTCAGGTTCTAAATGTGTATTTTAATATAATATATTATAATAAGTCTTAGGGACTCATTTTGAGCTCCAACAACACTTAAAAACTCACCTCGCGCAAAAACTGTCCTTATAACTATTTGGCCTAATCGAGCCCTAGAATGGGGTATTTTGGCTCCGAAGTGACTCTAGCAAAGTTGTTGTGATCCCAAATCAGTATTTGAACATATAATACATTAATATAATTCGTAGGGACTCATTTTGAGCTCCAAAAATACTTAAAAACTCACCTCGCGCAAAAACTAAGTCCTTATAGCTAGTTTTGCCAAAATGGAGCTTTTAAACGGTTTTTTTGGCTCCGAAGTGACTCTAGCAAACTTGTTTTGATCGTAAATGACTCTTTGAACATATAATATATTATAAGTAGTCTTAGAGACTCGTTTGGAGCTCCAACAAGCCTTATAAGGTCACTTCGCGCAAAAACTAATTCTTTGTAACTAGTTTTCCCTAAATTGAGCCTTTAGATGGGTTTTTGGTTCCGAAGTGAATCTAGCGAAGTTTTTTAGGTTCTAAATGTGTATTTTAATATAATATATTATAATAAGTCTTAGGAACTCATTTTCAGCTCCAACAACACTTAAAAACTCACCTTGCGCAAAAACTAAGTCCTTATAACTAGTTTGCCTAAATCGAGCCCTAGAATGGGCATTTTGGCTCCGAAGTGACTCTAGCCAAGTTTTTGTGATCCCAAATCAGTATTTGAACATATAATACATTAATATAATTCGTAGGGAATCATTTTGAGTTCAAACAACACTCAAAAACTCACCTCGCGCAAAAACTATGTCCTTATAACTAGTTTGCATAAATCGCCGAAGTTACTCTAGCCAAGTTGTTGTGATCCTAAATCAGTATTTGAACATATAATACATTAATATAATTCGTAGGGACTCATTTTGAGCTCCAACAACACTTAAAAACTCACCATGCGCAAAAACTAAGTCCCTATTACTAGTTTTTCCTAAATCGAGCTTTTAAAACGGATTATTGTTGGCTCCGAAGTGACTCTAGCAAACTTGTTTTGATCGTAAATGAGTATTTGAACATATAATATATTATAATAAGTCTTAGAGACTCGTTTGGAGCTCCAACAAGCCTTATAAGGTCACATCGCCTAAAAACTAATTCTTTGTAGCTAGTTTTCCCTAAATCGAGGCTTTAGATGGGTTTTTGGCTCCGAAGTGAATCTAGCGAAGTTTTTAGGTTCTAAATGAGTATTTTAATATAATATATTATAATAAGTCTTAGGGACTCATTTTGAGCTCAACAACACTTAAAAACTCACCTCGCGCAAAAAACTAAGTCCTTATAACTAGTTTGCCTAAATCGAGCCCTAGAATGGGTATTTTGGCTCCGAAGTGACTCTAGCCAAGTTGTTGTGATCCCAAATCAGTATTTGAACATGTAATACATTAATATAATACGTAGGAACTCATTTTGAGCTCCAAAAACACTTAAAAACTCACCTCGCGCAAAAACTAAGTCCTTATAACTAGTTTTTCCTCAATCGAGCTTTTAAACGGTTTTTTTTTTGGCTCCGAACTGACTCTAGCAAACTTGTTTTGATCGTAAATGAGTATTTGAACATATAATATATTATAATAAGTCTTAGAGACTCGTTTGGAGCTCCAACAAGCCTTATAAGCTCACTTCGCGCAAAAACTAATTCTTTGGAACTAGTTTTCCCTAAAACGAGCCTTTAGATGGGTTTTTGGCTCGAAGTGAATCTAGCGAAGTTTTTTAGGTTCTAAATGTGTATTTTAATATAATATATTATAAGAAGTCTTAGGGACTAATTTTGAGCTCCAACAACACTTAAAAACTCACCTCGCGCAAAAGTAAGTCCTTATAACTAGTTTGCCTAAATCGAGCCCTAGAATGGGTATTTAGGCTCCGAAGGACTCAGCCAAGTTGTTGTGATCCCAAATCAGTACTTGAAACATATAATACATTAATATAATTCGTAGGGACTCATTTTGAACTCCAACAACACTTAAAAACTCACCTCGTGCAAAAACTAAGTCCTTATAACTAGTTTGCCTAAATCGAGCCCTAGAATGGTATTTCGGCTCCGAAAGTGACACTAGCCATGTTCTTGTGATCCCAAATCAGATTTGAACATATAATACATTAATATAATTCGTAGGGACTCATTTTGAGCTCCAACAACACTTAAAAACTCACCTCGCGCAAAAACTAAGTCCTTATAACTAGTTTTTCCTAAATCGAGCTTTTAAACTGTTTTTTTGCCCCTGAAGTGACTCTAGCAAACTTGTTTTGATCGTAAATGAGTATTTGAACATATAATATATTATAATAAGTCTTAGAGACTCGTTTTAGAGCTCAACAAGCCTTATAAGGTCCACTTCGCGCAAAAAACTAATCTTTGTAACTAGATTTCCCTAAATCGAGCCTTTAGATGCGGTTTTGGCTCCCGAAGTGAATCTAGCGAGTTTTTTAGGTTCTAAATGTGTATTTTAATATAATATATTATAGTAAGTCTTAGCGGACTGATTTTGAGCTCCAACAACACTTAAAAACTCACCTCGCGCAAAAACTAAGTCCTTATAAACTAGTTTGCTAAATTGAGCCCTAGAATGGGTATTTAGGCTCCGAAGTGACTCTAGCAAGTTGTTGTTGATCCCAAATCAGTATTTGAACATTTAATACATTAATATAATTAGTAGGACTCATTTGAGCTCCAACAACACTTAAAAACTCACCTCGCGCAAAAACTAAGTCCTTATAACTAGTTTTGCCTAGATGAGCTTTTAAACGGTTTTTGGCTCCAAGTGACTCTAGCAAACTTGTTTTGATCCTAAATGAGTATTTGAACATATAATATATTATAATAAGTCTTAGAGACTCGTTTGGAGACTCCAACGAGCCTTATAAGGTCACTGCAAAAACTAATTCTTTGTAACTAGTTTTCCTAAATCGAGCCTTTAGATGGGTTTTGGCTCAAGTGACTCTAGCAAAGTTGTTGTGTCTAAATGAGTATTTTAATATAATATATTATAATAAGTCTTAGGGACTCATTTTGAGCTCCAACAACACTTAAAACTCACCTCGTGCAAAAACTAAGTCCTTATAACTAGTTTGCCTAAATCGAGCCCTAGAATGGGTATTTTGGCTCAAGTGACTCTAGCCAAGTTGTTGTGATCCCAAATCAGTATTTGAACATATAATACATTAATATAATTCGTAGGGACTCATTTTGAGCTCAACAACACTTAAAAACTCACCTCGCGCAAAAACTAAGTCCTTATAACTAGTTTGCCTAAATCGAGCCCTAGAATGGGTATTTCGGCTCCAGTGACTCTAGCAAAGTTGTTGTGATCCCAAATCAGTATTTGAACATATAATACATTAATATAATTCGTAGGGACTCATTTTGAGCTCAACAACACTTAAAAACTCACCTCGTGCAAAAACTAAGTCCTTATAACTAGTTTGCCTCAATCGAGCTTTTTAAACGGTTTTTTTTTTGGCTCCGGAAGTGACTCTAGCAAACTTGTTTTGATTGTAATGAGTATTTGAACATATAATATATTATAATAAGTCTTAGAGACTCGTTTGGAGCTCCAACAAGCCTTATAAGGTGACATCGCGGAAAAAACTAATTCTTTGTAACTAGTTTCCCTAAATCGAAGCTTTAGATGGGTTTTTCGGCTCCGAAGGACATCTAGCCAAGTTGTTGTGATCTCAAATCAGTATTTGAACATGTAATACATTAATATAATACGTAGGGACTCATTTTGAGCTCAAAACAACACTTAAAAAACTCACCTCGCGCAAAACTAAGTCCTTATAACTAGTTTGCCTAAATCGAGCCCTAGAATGGGTATTTTGGCTCAAGTGACTCTAGCCCAAGTTGTTGTGATCCCAAATCAGTATTTGAACATATAATACATTAATATAATTCGTAGGGACTCATTTTGAGCTCAACAACACTTAAAAAGTCACCTCGCGCAAAAACTAAGTCCTTATAACTAGTTTGCCTAAATCGAGCCCTAGAATGGGTATTTGGCTCAAGTGACTCTAGCCAAGTTGTTGGATCCCCAAATGAGTATTTGAACATATAATACATTAATAGAAGTCGTAGGGACTCATTTTGAGCTCCAACAACACTTAAAAACTCACCTCGCGCAAAAACTAAGTCCTTATAACTAGTTTTGCCTAAATCGAGCCCTAGAATGGGTATTAGGCTTCCGAAAGGACTCCAGCCAAGTTGTTGTGATCCCAAATCAGTATTTGAACATATAATACATTAATATAATTCGTAGGACTCATTTTGAACTCCAACAACACTTAAAAACTCACCTCACGCAAAACTAAGTCCTTATAACTAGTTTGCCTAAATCGAGCCCTAGAATGGGTATTTCGGCTCCGAAGTGACTCTAGCCCATGTTCTTGTGATCCCAAATCAGAATTTGAACATATAATACATTAATATAATTCATAGGGACTCATTTTGAGCTCCAACAACACTTAAAAACTCACCTCGCGCAAAAACTAAGTCCTTATAACTAGTTTTTCCTTAATCGAGATTTTAAACTGTTTTTTTGCCCCCGAAGTGACTCTAGCAAACTTGTTTTGATCGTAAATGAGTATTTGAACATATAATATATTATAATAAGTCTTAGAGACTCGTTTAGAGCTCCAACAAGCCTTATAAGGTCACTTCGCGCAAAAACTAATTCTTTGTAACTAGATTTCCCTAAATCGAGCCTTTAGATGGGTTTTTGGCTCCGAATGAATCTAGCGAAGTTTTTTAGGTTCTAAATGTGTATTTTAATATAATATATTATAGTAAGTCTTAGGGACTCATTTTGAGCTCCAACAACACTTAAAAACTCACCTCGCGCAAAAACTAAGTCCTTATAACTAGTTTGCCTAAATTGAGCCCTAGAATGGGTATTTAGGCTCCGAAGTGACTCTAGCCAAGTTGTTGTGATCCCAAATCAGTATTTGAACATATAAATACATTAATATAATTCGTAGCGACTTATTTTGATCTCCAACCAACACTTAAAAACTCACCTCACACAAAAACTAAGTCCTTATAACTAGTTTGCCTAAATCGAGCTTTTAAACGGGATTTTTGGCTCCGAAGTGACTCTAGCAAACTGTTTTGATCCTATATGAGTATTTGAACATATAATATATTATAATAAGTCTTAGCGACTCATTTTGAGCTCCAACAACACTTAAAAAACTTACCTCACGCAAAAACTAAATCCTTATAACTAGTTTGCCTAAATCGAGCCCTAGAATGGGTATTTAGGCTCCGAAGTGACTCTAGCCAAGTTGTTGTGATCCCAAATCAGTATTTGAACATATAATACATTAATATAACTCGTAGGGACTCATTTTGAGCTCCAACAACACTTAAAAACTCACCTCACGCAAAAACTAAGTCCTGATAACTAGTTTGTCTAAATCGAGCCCTAGAATGGGTATTTCAGCTCCGAAGTGACTCTAGCCAAGTTGTTGTGATCCCAAATCAGTATTTGAACATATAATACATAATATAATTGGTAGGGACTCATTTGAGCTCCAACAACACTTAAAAACTCACCTCGGGCAAAACTAAGTCCTTATAACTAGTTTTGCCTCAATCGAGCTTTTAAACGGTTTTTTTTGGCTCCGAAGTGACTCTAGCAAACTTGTTTTGATTGTAAATGAGTATTTGAACATATAATATATTATAATAAGTCTTAGAGACTCGTTTGGAGCTCCAACAAGCCTTATAAGGTGACATCGCGCAAAAACTAATTCTTTGTAACTAGTTTTCCCTAAATCGAGCCTTTAGATGGGTTTTTCGCTCCGAAGTCAATCTAGCGAAGTTTTTTAGGTTCTAAATGAGTATTTTAATATAATATATTATAATAAGTCTTAGCGACTCATTTTGAGCTCAAACAACACTTAAAAACTCACCTCGCGCAAAAACTAAGTCCTTATAACTAGTTTGCCTAAATCGAGCCCTAGAATGGGTATTTTGGCTCCGAAGTGACTCTAGCCAAGTTGTTGTGATCTCAAATCAGTATTTGAACATGTAATACATTAATATAATACGTAGGGACTCATTTTGAGCTCAAACAACACTTAAAAACTCACCTCGCGCAAAAACTAAGTCCTTATAACTAGTTTTTCCTCAATCGAGCTTTTAAACGGTTTTTTTTGTTGGCTCCGAAGTGACTCTAGCAAACTTTTTTTGATCGTAAATGAGTATTTGAACATATAATATATTATAATAAGTCTTAGAGACTCGTTTGGAGCTCCAACAAGCCTTATAAGATCACTTCGTGCAAAAACTAATTTTTTGGAACTAGTTTTCCCTAAAACGAGCCTTTAGATGAGTTTTTGGCTCCGAAGTGAATCTAGCGAAGTTTTTTAGGTTCTAAATGTGCATTTTAATATAATATATTATAAGAAGTCTTAGGGACTCATTTTGAGCTCCAACAACACTTAAAAACTCACCTCGCGCAAAAAGTAAGTCCTTATAACTAGTTTGCCTAAATCGAGCCCTAGAATGGGTATTTAGGCTCCGAAAGGACTCCAGCCAAGTTGTTGTGATCCCAAATCAGTATTTGAACATATAATACATTAATATAATTCGTAGGGACTCATTTTGAACTCCAACAACACTTAAAAACTCACCTCACGCAAAAACTAAGTCCTTATAACTAGTTTGCCTAAATCGAGCCCTAGAATGGGTATTTCGGCTCCGAAGTGACTCTAGCCATGTTCTTGTGATCCCAAATCAGAATTTGAACATATAATACATTAATATAATTGATAGGGACTCATTTTGAGCTCCAACAACACTTAAAAACTCACCTCGCGCAAAAACTAAGTCCTTATAACTAGTTTGCCTAAATCGAGCCCTAGAATGGGTATTTTGGCTCCGAAGTGACTCTAGCCAAGTTGTTGTGATCTCAAATCAGTATTTGAACATGTAATACATTAATATAATACGTAGGGACTCATTTTGAGCTCAAACAACACTTAAAAACTCACCTCGCGCAAAAACTAAGTCCTTATAACTAGTTTTTCCTCAATCGAGCTTTTAAACGGTTTTTTTTGTTGGCTCCGAAGTGACTCTAGCAAACTTTTTTTGATCGTAAATGAGTATTTGAACATATAATATATTATAATAAGTCTTAGAGACTCGTTTGGAGCTCCAACAAGTCTTATAAGATCACTTCGCGCAAAAACTAATTTTTTGGAACTAGTTTTCCCTAAAATGAGCCTTTAGATGAGTTTTTGGCTCCGAAGTGAATCTAGCGAAGTTTTTTAGGTTCTAAATGTGCATTTTAATATAATATATTATAAGAAGTCTTAGGGACTCATTTTGAGCTCCAACAACACTTAAAAACTCACCTCGCGCAAAAAGTAAGTCCTTATAACTAGTTTGCCTAAATCGAGCCCTAGAATGGGTATTTAGGCTCCGAAAGGACTCCAGCCAAGTTGTTGTGATCCCAAATCAGTATTTGAACATATAATACATTAATATAATTCGTAGGGACTCATTTTGAACTCCAACAACACTTAAAAACTCACCTCACGCAAAAACTAAGTCCTTATAACTAGTTTGCCTAAATCGAGCCCTAGAATGGGTATTTCGGCTCCGAAGTGACTCTAGCCATGTTCTTGTGATCCCAAATCAGAATTTGAACATATAATACATTAATATAATTCATAGGGACTCATTTTGAGCTCCAACAACACTTAAAAACTCACCTCGCGCAAAAACTAAGTCCTTATAACTAGTTTGCCTAAATCGAGCCCTAGAATGGGTATTTTGGCTCCGAAGTGACTCTAGCCAAGTTGTTGTGATCTCAAATCAGTATTTGAACATGTAATACATTAATATAATACGTAGGGACTCATTTTGAGCTCAAACAACACTTAAAAACTCACCTCGCGCAAAAACTAAGTCCTTATAACTAGTTTTTCCTCAATCGAGCTTTTAAACGGTTTTTTTTGTTAGCTCCGAAGTGACTCTAGCAAACTTTTTTTGATCGTAAATGAGTATTTGAACATATAATATATTATAATAAGTCTTAGAGACTCGTTTGGAGCTCCAACAAGTCTTATAAGATCACTTCGCGCAAAAACTAATTTTTTGGAACTAGTTTTCCCTAAAACGAGCCTCTAGATGGGTTTTTGGCTCCGAAGTGAATCTAGCGAAGTTTTTTAGGTTCTAAATGTGCATTTTAATATAATATATTATAAGAAGTCTTAGGGACTCATTTTGAGCTCCAACAACACTTAAAAACTCACCTCGCGCAAAAAGTAAGTCCTTATAACTAGTTTGCCTAAATCGAGCCCTAGAATGGGTATTTAGGCTCCGAAGTGACTCCAGCCAAGTTGTTGTGATCCCAAATCAGTATTTGAACATATAATACATTAATATAATTCGTAGGGACTCATTTTGAACTCCAACAACACTTAAAAACTCACCTCACGCAAAAACTAAGTCCTTATAACTAGTTTGCCTAAATCGAGCCCTAGAATGGGTATTTCGGCTCCGAAGTGACTCTAGCCATGTTCTTGTGATCCCAAATCAGAATTTGAACATATAATACATTAATATAATTCATAGGGACTCATTTTGAGCTCCAACAACACTTAAAAAACTCACCTCGCGCAAAAACTAAGTCCTTATAACTAGTTTTTCCTCAATCGAGATTTTAAACTGTTTTTTTTGGCTCCGAAGGGACTCTAGCAAACTTGTTTTGATCGTAAATGAGTATTTGAACATATAATATATTATAATAAGTCTTAGAGACTCGTTTAGAGCTCCAACAAGCCATATAAGGTCACTTCGCGCAAAAACTAATTCTTTGTAACTAGATTTCCCTAAATCGAGCCTTTAGATGGGTTTTTGGCTCCGAAGTGAATCTAGCGAAGTTTTTTAGGTTCTAAATGTGTATTTTAATATAATATATTATAGTAAGTCTTAGGGACTCATTTTGAGCTCCAACAACACTTAAAAACTCACCTCGCGCAAAAACTAAGTCCTTATAACTAGTTTGCCTAAATTGAGCCCTAGAATGGGTATTTAGGCTCCGAAGTGACTCTAGCCAAGTTGTTGTGATCCCAAATCCGTATTTGAACATATAATACATTAATATAATTCGTAGCGACTTATTTTGATCTCCAACAACACTTAAAAACTCACCTCACACAAAAACTAAGTCCTTATAACTAGTTTGCCTAAATCGAGCTTTTAAACGGGATTTTTGGCTCCGAAGTTACTCTAGCAAACTTGTTTTGATCCTATATGAGTATTTGAACATATAATATATTATAATAAGTCTTAGCGACTCATTTTGAGCTCCAACAACACTTAAAAACTTACCTCACGCAAAAACTAAATCCTTATAACTAGTTTGCCTAAATCGAGCCCTAGAATGGGTATTTAGGCTCCGAAGTGACTCTAGCCAAGTTGTTGTGATCCCAAATCAGTATTTGAACATATAATACATTAATATAACTCGTAGGGACTCATTTTGAGCTCCAACAACACTTAAAAACTCACCTCACGCAAAAACTAAGTCCTGATAACTAGTTTGCCTAAATCGAGCCCTAGAATGGGTATTTCAGCTCCGAAGTGACTCTAGCCAAGTTGTTGTGATCCCAAATCAGTATTTGAACATATAATACATTAATATAATTGGTAGGGACTCATTTTGAGCTCCAACAACACTTAAAAACTCACCTCGGGCAAAAACTAAGTCCTTATAACTAGTTTTGCCTCAATCGAGCTTTTAAAACGGTTTTTTTGGCTCCGAAGTGACTCTAGCAAACTTGTTTTGATTGTAAATGAGTATTTGAACATATAATATATTATAATAAGTCTTAGAGACTCGTTTGGAGCTCCAACAAGCCTTATAAGGTGACATCGCGCAAAAACTAATTCTTTGTAACTAGTTTTCCCTAAATCGAGCCTTTAGATGGGTTTTTTCGCTCCGAAGTCAATCTAGCGAAGTTTTTTAGGTTCTAAATGAGTATTTTAATATAATATATTATAATAAGTCTTAGCGACTCATTTTGAGCTCAAACAACACTTAAAAACTCACCTCGCGCAAAAACTAAGTCCTTATAACTAGTTTGCCTAAATCGAGCCCTAGAATGGGTATTTTGGCTCCGAAGTGACTCTAGCCAAGTTGTTGTGATCTCAAATCAGTATTTGAACATGTAATACATTAATATAATACGTAGGGACTCATTTTGAGCTCAAACAACACTTAAAAACTCACCTCGCGCAAAAACTAAGTCCTTATAACTAGTTTTTCCTCAATCGAGCTTTTAAACGGTTTTTTTTGTTGGCTCCGAAGTGACTTTAGCAAACTTTTTTTGATCGTAAATGAGTATTTGAACATATAATATATTATAATAAGTCTTAGAGACTCGTTTGGAGCTCCAACAAGCCTTATAAGATCACTTCGTGCAAAAACTAATTTTTTGGAACTAGTTTTCCCTAAAACGAGCCTTTAGATGAGTTTTTGGCTCCGAAGTGAATCTAGCGAAGTTTTTTGGGTTCTAAATGTGCATTTTAATATAATATATTATAAGAAGTCTTAGGGACTCATTTTGAGCTCCAACAACACTTAAAAACTCACCTCGCGCAAAAAGTAAGTCCTTATAACTAGTTTGCCTAAATCGAGCCCTAGAATGGGTATTTAGGCTCCGAAAGGACTCCAGCCAAGTTGTTGTGATCCCAAATCAGTATTTGAACATATAATACATTAATATAATTCGTAGGGACTCATTTTGAACTCCAACAACACTTAAAAACTCACCTCACGCAAAAACTAAGTCCTTATAACTAGTTTGCCTAAATCGAGCCCTAGAATGGGTATTTCGGCTCCGAAGTGACTCTAGCCATGTTCTTGTGATCCCAAATCAGAATTTGAACATATAATACATTAATATAATTCATAGGGACTCATTTTGAGCTCCAACAACACTTAAAAACTCACCTCGCGCAAAAACTAAGTCCTTATAACTAGTTTTTCCTCAATCGAGATTTTAAACTGTTTTTTTGGCTCCGAAGGGACTCTAGCAAACTTGTTTTGATCGTAAATGAGTATTTGAACATATAATATATTATAATAAGTCTTAGAGACTCGTTTAGAGCTCCAACAAGCCATATAAGGTCACTTCGCGCAAAAACTAATTCTTTGTAACTAGATTTCCCTAAATCGAGCCTTTAGATGGGTTTTTGGCTCCGAAGTGAATCTAGCGAAGTTTTTTAGGTTCTAAATGTGTATTTTAATATAATATATTATAGTAAGTCTTAGGGACTCATTTTGAGCTCCAACAACACTTAAAAACTCACCTCGCGCAAAAACTAAGTCCTTATAACTAGTTTGCCTAAATTGAGCCCTAGAATGGGTATTTAGGCTCCGAAGTGACTCTAGCCAAGTTGTTGTGATCCCAAATCCGTATTTGAACATATAATACATTAATATAATTCGTAGCGACTTATTTTGATCTCCAACAACACTTAAAAACTCACCTCACACAAAAACTAAGTCCTTATAACTAGTTTGCCTAAATCGAGCTTTTAAACGGGATTTTTGGCTCCGAAGTTACTCTAGCAAACTTGTTTTGATCCTATATGAGTATTTGAACATATAATATATTATAATAAGTCTTAGCGACTCATTTTGAGCTCCAACAACACTTAAAAACTTACCTCACGCAAAAACTAAATCCTTATAACTAGTTTGCCTAAATCGAGCCCTAGAATGGGTATTTAGGCTCCGAAGTGACTCTAGCCAAGTTGTTGTGATCCCAAATCAGTATTTGAACATATAATACATTAATATAACTCGTAGGGACTCATTTTGAGCTCCAACAACACTTAAAAACTCACCTCACGCAAAAACTAAGTCCTGATAACTAGTTTGCCTAAATCGAGCCCTAGAATGGGTATTTCAGCTCCGAAGTGACTCTAGCCAAGTTGTTGTGATCCCAAATCAGTATTTGAACATATAATACATTAATATAATTGGTAGGGACTCATTTTGAGCTCCAACAACACTTAAAAACTCACCTCGGGCAAAAACTAAGTCCTTATAACTAGTTTTGCCTCAATCGAGCTTTTAAACGGTTTTTTTGGCTCCGAAGTGACTCTAGCAAACTTGTTTTGATTGTAAATGAGTATTTGAACATATAATATATTATAATAAGTCTTAGAGACTCGTTTGGAGCTCCAACAAGCCTTATAAGGTGACATCGCGCAAAAACTAATTCTTTGTAACTAGTTTTCCCTAAATCGAGCCTTTAGATGGGTTTTTCGCTCCGAAGTCAATCTAGCGAAGTTTTTTAGGTTCTAAATGAGTATTTTAATATAATATATTATAATAAGTCTTAGCGACTCATTTTGAGCTCAAACAACACTTAAAAACTCACCTCGCGCAAAAACTAAGTCCTTATAACTAGTTTGCCTAAATCGAGCCCTAGAATGGGTATTTTGGCTCCGAAGTGACTCTAGCCAAGTTGTTGTGATCTCAAATCAGTATTTGAACATGTAATACATTAATATAATACGTAGGGACTCATTTTGAGCTCAAACAACACTTAAAAACTCACCTCGCGCAAAAACTAAGTCCTTATAACTAGTTTTTCCTCAATCGAGCTTTTAAACGGTTTTTTTTGTTGGCTCCGAAGTGACTTTAGCAAACTTTTTTTGATCGTAAATGAGTATTTGAACATATAATATATTATAATAAGTCTTAGAGACTCGTTTGGAGCTCCAACAAGCCTTATAAGATCACTTCGTGCAAAAACTAATTTTTTGGAACTAGTTTTCCCTAAAACGAGCCTTTAGATGAGTTTTTGGCTCCGAAGTGAATCTAGCGAAGTTTTTTGGGTTCTAAATGTGCATTTTAATATAATATATTATAAGAAGTCTTAGGGACTCATTTTGAGCTCCAACAACACTTAAAAACTCACCTCGCGCAAAAAGTAAGTCCTTATAACTAGTTTGCCTAAATCGAGCCCTAGAATGGGTATTTAGGCTCCGAAAGGACTCCAGCCAAGTTGTTGTGATCCCAAATCAGTATTTGAACATATAATACATTAATATAATTCGTAGGGACTCATTTTGAACTCCAACAACACTTAAAAACTCACCTCACGCAAAAACTAAGTCCTTATAACTAGTTTGCCTAAATCGAGCCCTAGAATGGGTATTTCGGCTCCGAAGTGACTCTAGCCATGTTCTTGTGATCCCAAATCAGAATTTGAACATATAATACA
Source organism: Boehmeria nivea var. tenacissima (assembly GCA_018132145.1). NCBI lineage: Eukaryota > Viridiplantae > Streptophyta > Magnoliopsida > Rosales > Urticaceae > Boehmeria > Boehmeria nivea. The sequence goes on along the minus strand of JACWIL010000030.1, from coordinate 58,689 downwards.
TTAATATAATTCATAGGGACTCATTTTGAGCTCCAACAACACTTAAAAACTCACCTCGCGCAAAAACTAAGTCCTTATAACTAGTTTGCCTAAATCGAGCCCTAGAATGGGTATTTTGGCTCCGAAGTGACTCTAGCCAAGTTGTTGTGATCTCAAATCAGTATTTGAACATGTAATACATTAATATAATACGTAGGGACTCATTTTGAGCTCAAACAACACTTAAAAACTCACCTCGCGCAAAAACTAAGTCCTTATAACTAGTTTTTCCTCAATCGAGCTTTTAAACGGTTTTTTTTGTTGGCTCCGAAGTGACTCTAGCAAACTTTTTTTTATCGTAAATGAGTATTTGAACATATAATATATTATAATAAGTCTTAGAGACTCGTTTGGAGCTCCAACAAGTCTTATAAGATCACTTCGCGCAAAAACTAATTTTTTGGAACTAGTTTTCCCTAAAACGAGCCTTTAGATGGGTTTTTGGCTCCGAAGTGAATCTAGCGAAGTTTTTTAGGTTCTAAATGTGCATTTTAATATAATATATTATAAGAAGTCTTAGGGACTCATTTTGAGCTCCAACAACACTTAAAAACTCACCTCGCGCAAAAAGTAAGTCCTTATAACTAGTTTGCCTAAATCGAGCCCTAGAATGGGTATTTTGGCTCCGAAGTGACTCCAGCCAAGTTGTTGTGATCCCAAATCAGTATTTGAACATATAATACATTAATATAATTCGTAGGGACTCATTTTGAACTCCAACAACACTTAAAAACTCACCTCACGCAAAAACTAAGTCCTTATAACTAGTTTGCCTAAATCGAGCCCTAGAATGGGTATTTCGGCTCCGAAGTGACTCTAGCCATGTTCTTGTGATCCCAAATCAGAATTTGAACATATAATACATTAATATAATTTATAGGGACTCATTTTGAGCTCCAACAACACTTAAAAACTCACCTCGCGCAAAAACTAAGTCCTTATAACTAGTTTTTCCTCAATCGAGATTTTAAACTGTTTTTTTGGCTCCGAAGGGACTCTAGCAAACTTGTTTTGATCGTAAATGAGTATTTGAACATATAATATATTATAATAAGTCTTAGAGACTCGTTTAGAGCTCCAACAAGCCTTATAAGGTCACTTCGCGCAAAAACTAATTCTTTGTAACTAGATTTCCCTAAATCGAGCCTTTAGATGGGTTTTTGGCTCCGAAGTGAATCTAGCGAAGTTTTTTAGGTTCTAAATGTGTATTTTAATATAATATATTATAGTAAGTCTTAGGGACTCATTTTGATCTCCAACAACACTTAAAAACTCACCTCGCGCAAAAACTAAGTCCTTATAACTAGTTTGCCTAAATTGAGCCCTAGAATGGGTATTTAGGCTCCGAAGTGACTCTAGCCAAGTTGTTGTGATCCCAAATCAGTATTTGAACGTATAATACATTAATATAATTCGTAGCGACTTATTTTGATCTCCAACAACACTTAAAAACTCACCTCACACAAAAACTAAGTCCTTATAACTAGTTTGCCTAAATCGAGCTTTTAAACGGGATTTTTGGCTCCGAAGTGACTCTAGCAAACTTGTTTTGATCCTATATGAGTATTTGAACATATAATATATTATAATAAGTCTTAGCGACTCATTTTGAGCTCCAAAAACACTTAAAAACTTACCTCGCGCAAAAACTAAATCCTTATAACTAGTTTGCCTAAATCGAGCCCTAGAATGGGTATTTAGGCTCCGAAGTGACTCTAGCCAAGTTGTTGTGATCCCAAATCAGTATTTGAACATATAATACATTAATATAACTCGTAGGGACTCATTTTGAGCTCCAACAACACTTAAAAACTCACCTCACGCAAAAACTAAGTCCTGATAACTAGTTTGCCTAAATCGAGCCCTAGAATGGGTATTTCAGCTCTGAAGTGACTCTAGCCAAGTTGTTGTGATCCCAAATCAGTATTTGAACATATAATACATTAATATAATTCGTAGGGACTCATTTTGAGCTCCAACAACACTTAAAAACTCACCTCGGGCAAAAACTAAGTCCTTATAACTAGTTTTGCCTCAATCGAGCTTTTAAACGGTTTTTTTGGCTCCGAAGTGACTCTAGCAAACTTGTTTTGATTGTAAATGAGTATTTGAACATATAATATATTAAAATAAGTCTTAGAGACTCGTTTGGAGCTCCAACAAGCCTTATAAGGTCACATCGCGCAAAAACTAATTCTTTGTAACTAGTTTTCCCTAAATCGAGCCTTTAGATGGGTTTTTTCGCTCCGAAGTCAATCTAGCGAAGTTTTTTAGGTTCTAAATGAGTATTTTAATATAATATATTATAATAAGTCTTAGCGACTCATTTTGAGCTCAAACAACACTTAAAAACTCACCTCGCGCAAAAACTAAGTCCTTATAACTAGTTTGCCTAAATCGAGCCCTAGAATGGGTATTTTGGCTCCGAAGTGACTCTAGCCAAGTTGTTGTGATCTCAAATCAGTATTTGAACATGTAATACATTAATATAATACGTAGGGACTCATTTTGAGCTCAAACAACACTTAAAAACTCACCTCGCGCAAAAACTAAGTCCTTATAACTAGTTTTTCCTCAATCGAGCTTTTAAACGGTTTTTTTTGTTGGCTCCGAAGTGACTCTAGCAAACTTTTTTTGATCGTAAATGAGTATTTGAACATATAATATATTATAATAAGTCTTAGAGACTCGTTTGGAGCTCCAACAAGCCTTATAAGATCACTTCGTGCAAAAACTAATTTTTTGGAACTAGTTTTCCCTAAAACGAGCCTTTAGATGAGTTTTTAGCTCCGAAGTGAATCTAGCGAAGTTTTTTAGGTTCTAAATGTGCATTTTAATATAATATATTATAAGAAGTCTTAGGGACTCATTTTGAGCTCCAACAACACTTAAAAACTCACCTCGCGCAAAAACTAAGTCCTTAGAACTAGTTTGCCTAAATCGAGCCCCAGAATGGGTATTTAGGCTCCGAAGTTACTCGAGCCAAGTTGTTGTGATCCCAAATCAGTATTTGAACATATAATACATTAATATAATTCGTAGGGACTCATTTTGAACTCCAACAACACTTAAAAACTCACCTCACATAAAAACTAAGTCCTTATAACTAGTTTGCCTAAATCGAGCCCTAGAATGGGTATTTCGGCTCTGAAGTGACTCTAGCCATGTTCTTGTGATCCCAAATCAGTATTTGAACATATAATACATTAATATAATTCATAGGGACTCATTTTGAGCTCCAACAACACTTAAAAACTCACCTCGCGCAAAAACTAAGTCCTTATAACTAGTTTTTCCTCAATCGAGCTTTTAAACTGTTTTTTTGGCTCCGAAGGGACTCTAGCAAACTTGTTTTAATCATAAATGAGTATTTGAACATATAATATATTATAATAAGTCTTAGAGACTCGTTTGGAGCACCAACAAGCCTTATAAGGTCACTTCCCGCAAAAACTAATTCTTTGTAACTAGTTTTCCCTGAATCGAGCCTTTAGATGGGTTTTTGGCTCCGAAGTGAATCTAGCGAAGTTTTTTGGGTTCTAAATGAGTATTTTAATATAATATATTATAATAAGTCTTAGCGACTCATTTTGAGCTCCAACAACACTTAAAAACTTACCTCGCGCAAAAACTAAATCCTTATAACTAGTTTGCCTAAATCGAGCCCTAGAATGGGTATTTAGGCTCCGAAGTGACTCTAGCCAAGTTGTTGTGATCCCAAATCAGTATTTGAACATATAATACATTAATATAATTCGTAGGGACTCATTTTGAACTCCAACAACACTTAAAAACTCACCTCACGCAAAAACTAAGTCCTTATAACTAGTTTGCCTAAATCGAGCCCTAGAATGGGTATTTCGGCTCCGAAGTGACTCTAGCCATGTTCTTGTGATCCCAAATCAGTATTTGAACATATAATACATTAATATAATTCATAGGGACTCATTTTGAGCTCCAACAACACTTAAAAACTCACCTCGCGCAAAAACTAAGTCCTTATAACTAGTTTTGCCTCAATCGAGCTTTTAAACTGTTTTTTTGGCTCCGAAGGGACTCTAGCAAACTTGTTTTGATCGTAAATGAGTATTTGAACATATAATATATTATAATAAGTCTTAGAGACTCGTTTGGAGCTCCAACAAGCCTTACAAGGTCACATCGCACAAAAACTAATTCTTTGTAACTAGTTTTCCCTAAATCGAGCCTTTAGATGGGTTTTTGGCTCCGAAGTGAATCTAGCGAAGTTTTTTAGGTTCTAAATGAGTATTTTAATATAATATATTAAAATAAGTCTTAGCAACTCATTTTGAGCTCCAACAACACTTAAAAACTCACCTCGCGCAAAAACTAAGTCCTTCTAACTAGTTTGCCTAAATCGAGCCCTAGAATGGGTATTTTGGCTCCGAAGTGACTCTAGCCAAGTTGTTGTGATCTCAAATCAGTATTTGAACATGTAATACATTAATATAATTCGTTGGGACTCATTTTGAGCTCCAACAACACTTAAAAACTCACATCGCGCAAAAACTAAGTCCTTAAAACTAGTTTTTCCTCAATCGAGCTTTTAAACGGTTTTTTTTGTTGGCTCCGAAGTGACTCTAGCAAACTTGTTTTGATCGTAAATGAGTATTTGAACATATAATATATTATAATAAGTCTTAGAGACTCGTTTGGAGCTCCAACAAGCCTTATAAGATCACTTCGCGCAAAAACTAATTTTTTGGAACTAGTTTTCCCTAAAACGAGCCTTTAGATGGGTTTTTAGCTCCGAAGTGAATCTAGCGAAGTTTTTTAGGTTCTAAATGTGCATTTTAATATAATATATTATAAGAAGTCTTAGGGACTCATTTTGAGCTCCAACAACACTTAAAAACTCACCTCGCGCAAAAACTAAGTCCTTATAACTAGTTTGCCTAAATCGAGCCCTAGAATGGGTATTTAGGCTCCGAAGTGACTCTAGCCAAGTTGTTGTGATCCCAAATCAGTATTTGAACATATAATACATTAATATAATTCGTAGGGACTCATTTTGAACTCCAACAACACTTAAAAACTCACCTCACGCAAAATCTAAGTCCTTATAACTAGTTTGCCTAAATCGAGCCCTAGATTGAGTATTTCGGCTCCGAAGTGACTCTAGCCATGTTGTTGTGATCCCAAATCTGTATTTGAACATATAATACATTAATATAATTCATAGGGACTCATTTTGAGCTCCAACAACACTTAAAAACTCACCTCGCGCAAAAACTAAGTCCTTATAACTAGTTTTTCCTCAATCGAGATTTTAAATGGTTTTTTTTTGGCTCCGAAGGGACTCTAGCAAACTTGTTTTGATCGTAAATGAGTATTTGAACATATAATATATTATAATAAGTCTTAGAGACTCGTTTGGAGCTCCAACAAGCCTTATAAGGTCACTTCGCGCAAAAACTAATTCTTTGTAACTAGATTTCCCAAAATCGAGCCTTTAGATGGGTTTTTGGCTCCGAAGTGAATCTAGCGAAGTTTTTTAGGTTCTAAATGTGTATTTTAATATAATATATTATAGTAAGTCTTAGGGACTCATTTTGAGCTCCAACAACACTTAAAAACTCACCTCGCGCAAAAACTAAGTCCTTATAACTAGTTTGCCTAAATCGAGCCCTAGAATGGGTATTTAGTCTCCGAAGTTACTCTAGCCAAGTTGTTGTGATCCCAAATCAGTATTTGAACATATAATACATTAATATAATTCGTAGCGACTTATTTTGATCTCCAACAACACTTAAAAACTCACCTCACGCAAAAACTAAGTCCTTATAACTAGTTTGCCTAAATCGAGCCCTAGAATGGATATTTCGGCACCGAAGTGACTGTAGCCAAGTTGTTGTGATCCTATATCAGTATTTGAACATATAATACATTAATATAATTCGTAGGGACTCATTTTGTGCTCCAAGAACACTTAAAAACTCACCTCGCCCAAAAACTAAGTCCTTATAACTAGTTTTGCCTAAATCGAGCTTTTAAACGGGTTTTTTGGCTCCGAAGTGACTCTAGCAAACTTGTTTTGATCCTATATGAGTATTTGAACATATAATATATTATAATAAGTCTTAGCGACTCATTTTGAGCTCCAACAACACTTAAAAACTCACCTCGCGCAAAAACTAAGTCCTTATAACTAGTTTGCCTAAATCGAGCCCTAGAATGGGTATTTTGGCTCCGAAGTGACTCTAGCCAAGTTATTGTGATCTCAAATCAGTATTTGAACATGTAATACATTAATATAATACGTAGGGACTCATTTTGAGCTCAAACAACACTTAAAAACTCACCTCGCGCAAAAACTAAGTCCTTATAACTAGTTTTTCCTCAATCGAGCTTTTAAACGGTTTTTTTTGTTGGCTCCGAAGTGACTCTAGCAAACTTTTTTTGATCGTAAATGAGTATTTGAACATATAATATATTATAATAAGTCTTAGAGACTCGTTTGGAGCTCCAACAAGTCTTATAAGATCACTTCGCGCAAAAACTAATTTTTTGGAACTAGTTTTCCCTAAAACGAGCCTTTAGATGGGTTTTTGGCTCCGAAGTGAATCTAGCGAAGTTTTTTAGGTTCTAAATGTGCATTTTAATATAATATATTATAAGAAGTCTTAGGGACTCATTTTGAGCTCCAACAACACTTAAAAACTCACCTCGCGCAAAAAGTAAGTCCTTATAACTAGTTTGCCTAAATCGAGCCCTAGAATGGGTATTTAGGCTCCGAAGTGACTCCAGCCAAGTTGTTGTGATCCCAAATCAGTATTTGAACATATAATACATTAATATAATTCGTAGGGACTCATTTTGAACTCCAACAACACTTAAAAACTCACCTCACGCAAAAACTAAGTCCTTATAACTAGTTTGCCTAAATCGAGCCCTAGAATGGGTATTTCGGCTCCGAAGTGACTCTAGCCATGTTCTTGTGATCCCAAATCAGAATTTGAACATATAATACATTAATATAATTCATAGGGACTCATTTTGAGCTCCAACAACACTTAAAAACTCACCTCGCGCAAAAACTAAGTCCTTATAACTAGTTTTTCCTCAATCGAGATTTTAAACTGTTTTTTTGGCTCCGAAGGGACTCTAGCAAACTTGTTTTGATCGTAAATGAGTATTTGAACATATAATATATTATAATAAGTCTTAGAGACTCGTTTAGAGCTCCAACAAGCCTTATAAGGTCACTTCGCGCAAAAACTAATTCTTTGTAACTAGATTTCCCTAAATCGAGCCTTTAGATGGGTTTTTGGCTCCGAAGTGAATCTAGCGAAGTTTTTTAGGTTCTAAATGTGTATTTTAATATAATATATTATAGTAAGTCTTAGGGACTCATTTTGAGCTCCAACAACACTTAAAAACTCACCTCGCGCAAAAACTAAGTCCTTATAACTAGTTTGCCTAAATTGAGCCCTAGAATGGGTATTTAGGCTCCGAAGTGACTCTAGCCAAGTTGTTGTGATCCCAAATCAGTATTTGAACATATAATACATTAATATAATTCGTAGCGACTTATTTTGATCTCCAACAACACTTAAAAACTCACCTCACACAAAAACTAAGTCCTTATAACTAGTTTGCCTAAATCGAGCTTTTAAACGGGATTTTTGGCTCCGAAGTGACTCTAGCAAACTTGTTTTGATCCTATATGAGTATTTGAACATATAATATATTATAATAAGTCTTAGCGACTCATTTTGAGCTCCAACAACACTTAAAAACTTACCTCGCGCAAAAACTAAATCCTTATAACTAGTTTGCCTAAATCGAGCCCTAGAATGGGTATTTAGGCTCCGAAGTGACTCTAGCCAAGTTGTTGTGATCCCAAATCAGTATTTGAACATATAATACATTAATATAACTCGTAGGGACTCATTTTGAGCTCCAACAACACTTAAAAACTCACCTCACGCAAAAACTAAGTCCTGATAACTAGTTTGCCTAAATCGAGCCCTAGAATGGGTATTTCAGCTCTGAAGTGACTCTAGCCAAGTTGTTGTGATCCCAAATCAGTATTTGAACATATAATACATTAATATAATTCGTAGGGACTCATTTTGAGCTCCAACAACACTTAAAAACTCACCTCGGGCAAAAACTAAGTCCTTATAACTAGTTTTGCCTCAATCGAGCTTTTAAACGGTTTTTTTTGGCTCCGAAGTGACTCTAGCAAACTTGTTTTGATTGTAAATGAGTATTTGAACATATAATATATTATAATAAGTCTTAGAGACTCGTTTGGAGCTCCAACAAGCCTTATAAGGTCACATCGCGCAAAAACTAATTCTTTGTAACTAGTTTTCCCTAAATCGAGCCTTTAGATGCGTTTTTCGCTCCGAAGTCAATCTAGCGAAGTTTTTTAGGTTCTAAATGAGTATTTTAATATAATATATTATAATAAGTCTTAGCGACTCATTTTGAGCTCAAACAACACTTAAAAACTCACCTCGCGCAAAAACTAAGTCCTTATAACTAGTTTGCCTAAATCGAGCCCTAGAATGGGTATTTTGGCTCCGAAGTGACTCTAGCCAAGTTGTTGTGATCTCAAATCAGTATTTGAACATGTAATACATTAATATAATACGTAGGGACTCATTTTGAGCTCAAACAACACTTAAAAACTCACCTCGCGCAAAAACTAAGTCCTTATAACTAGTTTTTCCTCAATCGAGCTTTTAAACGGTTTTTTTTGTTGGCTCCGAAGTGACTCTAGCAAACTTTTTTTGATCGTAAATGAGTATTTGAACATATAATATATTATAATAAGTCTTAGAGACTCGTTTGGAGCTCCAACAAGCCTTATAAGATCACTTCGTGCAAAAACTAATTTTTTGGAACTAGTTTTCCCTAAAACGAGCCTTTAGATGAGTTTTTAGCTCCGAAGTGAATCTAGCGAAGTTTTTTAGGTTCTAAATGTGCATTTTAATATAATATATTATAAGAAGTCTTAGGGACTCATTTTGAGCTCCAACAACACTTAAAAACTCACCTCGCGCAAAAACTAAGTCCTTATAACTAGTTTGCCTAAATCGAGCCCTAGAATGGGTATTTAGGCTCCGAAGTGACTCTAGCCAAGTTGTTGTGATCCCAAATCAGTATTTGAACATATAATACATTAATATAATTCGTAGGGACTCATTTTGAACTCCAACAACACTTAAAAACTCACCTCACGCAAAAACTAAGTCCTTATAACTAGTTTGTCTAAATCGAGCCCTAGAATGGGTATTTCGGCTCTGAAGTGACTCTAGCCATGTTCTTGTGATCCCAAATCAGTATTTGAACATATAATACATTAATATAATTCATAGGGACTCATTTTGAGCTCCAACAACACTTAAAAACTCACCTCGCGCAAAAACTAAGTCCTTATAACTAGTTTTTCCTCAATCGAGCTTTTAAACTGTTTTTTTGGCTCCGAAGGGACTCTAGCAAACTTGTTTTGATCGTAAATGAGTATTTGAACATATAATATATTATAATAAGTCTTAGAGACTCGTTTGGAGCTCCAACAAGCCTTACAAGGTCACATCGCACAAAAACTAATTCTTTGTAACTAGTTTTCCCTAAATCGAGCCTTTAGATGGGTTTTTGGCTCCGAAATGAATCTAGCGAAGTTTTTTAGGTTCTAAATGAGTATTTTAATATAATATATTATAATAAGTCTTAGCGACTCATTTTGAGCTCCAACAACACTTAAAAACTCACCTCGCGCAAAAACTAAGTCCTTCTAACTAGTTTGCCTAAATCGAGCCCTAGAATGGGTATTGTGGCTCCGAAGTGACTCTAGCCAAGTTGTTGTGATCTCAAATCAGTATTTGAACATGTAATACATTAATATAATTCGTTGGGACTCATTTTGAGCCCCAACAACACTTAAAAACTCACATCGCGCAAAAACTAAGTCCTTATAACTAGTTTTTCCTCAATCGAGCTTTTAAACGGTTTTTTTTGTTGGCTCCGAAGTGACTCTAGCCAACTTGTTTTGAAAGTAAATGAGTATTTGAACATATAATATATTATAATAAGTCTTAGAGACTCGTTTGGAGCTCCAACAAACCTTATAAGAGCACTTTGCGCAAAAACTAATTTTTTGGAACTAGTTTTCCCTAAAACGAGCCTTTAGATGGGTTTTTAGCTCCGAAGTGAATCTAGCGAAGTTTTTTAGGTTCTAAATGTGCATTTTAATATAATATATTATAAGAAGTCTTAGGGACTCATTTTGAGCTCCAACAACATTTAAAAACTCACCTCGCGCAAAAACTAAGTCCTTATAACTAGTTTGCCTAAATCGAGCCCTAGAATGGGTATTTAGGCTCCGAAGTGACTCTAGCCAAGTTGTTGTGATCCCAAATCAGTATTTGAACATACAATACATTAATATAATTCGTAGGGACTCATTTTGAACTCCAACAACACTTAAAAACTCACCTCACGCAAAATCTAAGTCCTTATAACTAGTTTGCCTAAATCGAGCCCTAGATTGGGTATTTCGGCTCCGAAGTGACTCTAGCCATGTTGTTGTGATCCCAAATCTGTATTTGAACATATAATACATTAATATAATTCATAGGGACTCATTTTGAGCTCCAACAACACTTAAAAACTCACCTCGCGCAAAAACTATGTCCTTATAACTAGTTTTTCCTCAATCGAGATTTTAAACGGTTTTTTTTGGCTCCGAAGGGACTCTAGCAAACTTGTTTTGATCGTAAATGAGTATTTGAACATATAATATATTATAATAAGTCTTAGAGACTCGTTTGGAGCTCCAACAAGCCTTATAAGGTCACTTCGCGCAAAAACTAATTCTTTGTAACTAGATTTCCCAAAATCGAGCCTTTAGATGGGTTTTTGGCTCCGAAGTGAATCTAGCGAAGTTTTTTAGGTTCTAAATGTGTATTTTAATATAATATATTATAGTAAGTCTTAGGGACTCATTTTGAGCTCCAACAACACTTAAAAACTCACCTCGCGCAAAAACTAAGTCCTTATAACTAGTTTGCCTAAATCGAGCCCTAGAATGGGTATTTAGTCTCCGAAGTGACTCTAGCCAAGTTGTTGTGATCCCAAATCAGTATTGGAACATATAATAAATTAATATAATTCGTAGCGACTTATTTTGATCTCCAACAACACTTAAAAACTCACCTCACGCAAAAACTAAGTCCTTATAACTAGTTTGCCTAAATCGAGCCCTAGAATGGATATTTCGGCACCGAAGTGACTCTAGCCAAGTTGTTGTGATCCTATATCAGTATTTGAACATATAATACATTAATATAATTCGTAGGGACTCATTTTGTGCACCAACAACACTTTAAAACTCACCTCGCCCAAAAACTAAGTCCTTATAACTAGTTTTGCCTAAATCGACCTTTTAAACGGGTTTTTTGGCTCCGAAGTGACTCTAGCAAACTTGTTTTGATCCTATATGAGTATTTGAACATATAATATATTATAATAAGTCTTAGCGACTCATTTTGAGATCCAACAACACTTAAAAACTTACCTCGCGCAAAAACTAAATCCTTATAACTAGATTGCCTAAATCGAGCCCTAGAATGGGTATTTAGGCTCCGAAGTGACTCTAGCCAAGTTGTTGTGATCCCAAATCAGTTTTGAACATATAATACATTAATATAATTCGTAGGGACTCATTTTGAGCTCCAACAACACTTAAAAACTCACCTCACGCAAAATCTAAGTCCTGATAACTAGTTTGCCTAAATCGAGCCCTAGAATGGGTATTTCAGCTCCGAAGTGACTCTAGCCAAGTTGTTGTGATCCCAAATCAGTATTTGAACATATAATACATTAATATAATTCGTAGGGACTCATTTTGAGCTCCAACAACACTTAAAAACTCACCTCGGGCAAAAACTAAGTCCTTATAACTAGTTTTGCCTCAATCGAGCTTTTAAACGGTTTTTTTGGCTCCGAAGTGACTCTAGCAAACTTGTTTTGATTGTAAATGAGTATTTGAACATATAATATATTATAATAAGTCTTAGAGACTCGTTTGGAGCTCCAACAAGCCTTATAAGGTCACATCGCGCAAAAACTAATTCTTTGTAACTAGTTTTCCCTAAATCGAGCCTTTAGATGGGTTTTTTGCTCCGAAGTCAATCTAGCGAAGTTTTTTAGGTTCTAAATGAGTATTTTAATATAATATACTATAATAAGTCTTAGCGACTCATTTTGAGCTCCAACAACACTTAAAAACTCACCTCGCGCAAAAACTAAGTCCTTATAACTAGTTTGCCTAAATCGAGCCCTAGAATGGGTATTTTGGCTCCGAAGTGACTCTAGCCAAGTTGTTGTGATCTCAAATCAGTATTTGAACATGTAATACATTAATATAATTCGTAGGGACTCATTTTGAGCTCAAACAACACTTAAAAACTCACCTCGCGCAAAAACTAAGTCCTTATAACTAGTTTTTCCTCAATCGAGCTTTTAAACGGTTTTTTTTGTTGGCTCCGAAGTTACTCTAGCAAACTTGTTTTGATCGTAAATGAGTATTTGAACATATAATATATTATAATAAGTCTTAGAGACTCGTTTGGATCTCCAACAAGTCTTATAAGATCACTTCGCGCAAAAACTAATTCTTTGGAACTAGTTTTCCCTAAAACGAGCCTTTAGATGGGTTTTTGGCTCCGAAGTGAATCTAGCGAAGTTTATTAGGTTCTAAATGTGCATTTTAATATAATATATTATAAGAAGTCTTAGGGACTCATTTTGAGCTCCAACAACACTTAAAAACTCACCTCGCGCAAAAACTAAGTCCTTATAACTAGTTTGCCTAAATCGAGCCTTAGAATGGGTATTTAGGCTCCGAAGATACTCCAGCCAAGTTGTTGTGATCCCAAATCAGTATTTGAACATATAATACATTAATATAATTCGTAGGGACTCATTTTGAACTCCAACAACACTTAAAAACTCACCTCACGCAAAAACTAAGTCCTTATAACTAGTTTGCCTAAATCGAGCCCTAGAATGGGTATTTCGGCTCCGAAGTGACTCTAGCCATGTTGTTGTGATCCCAAATCAGTATTTGAACATATAATACATTAATATAATTCATAGGGACTCATTTTGAGCTCCAACAACACTTAAAAACTCACCTCGCGCAAAAACTAAGTCCTTATAACTAGTTTTTCCTCAATCGAGCTTTTAAACTGTTTTTTTGGCTCCGAAGGGACTCTAGCAAACTTGTTTTGATCGTAAATGAGTATTTGAACATATAATATATTATAATAGGTCTTAGAGACTCGTTTGGAGCTCCAACAAGCCTTATAAGGTCACATCGCACAAAAACTAATTCTTTGTAACTAGTTTTCCCTAAATCGAGCCTTTAGATGGGTTTTTGGCTCCGAAATGAATCTAGCCAAGTTTTTTAGGTTCTAAATGAGTATTTTAATATAATATATTATAATAAGTCTTAGCGACTCATTTTGAGCTCCAACAACACTTAAAAACTCACCTCGCGCAAAAACTAAGTCCTTATAACTAGTTTGCCTAAATCGAGCCTTAGAATGGGTATTTAGGCTCCGAAGATACTCCAGCCAAGTTGTTGTGATCCCAAATCAGTATTTGAACATATAATACATTAATATAATTCGTAGGGACTCATTTTGAGCTCAAACAACACTTAAAAACTCACCTCGCGCAAAAACTAAGTCCTTATAACTAGTTTTTCCTCAATCGAGCTTTTAAACTGTTTTTTTTGTTGGCTCCGAAGTGACTCTAGCAAAGTTGTTTTGATCGTAAATGAGTATTTGAACATATAATATATTATAATAAGTCTTAGAGACTCGTTTGGAGCTCCAACAAGCCTTATAAGATCACTTCGTGCAAAAACTAATTTTTCGGAACTAGTTTTCCCTAAAACGAGCCTTTAGATGAGTTTTTGGCTCCGAAGTGAATCTAGCGAAGTTTTTTAGGTTCTAAATGTGCATTTTAATATAATATATTATAAGAAGTCTTAGGGACTCATTTTGAGCTCCAACAACACTTAAAAACTCACCTCGCGCAAAAACTAAGTCCTTATAACTAGTTTGCCTAAATCGAGCCCTAGAATGGGTATTTAGGCTCGGAAGTGACTCTAGCCAAGTTGTTGTGATCCCAAATCAGTATTTGAACATATAATACATTAATATAATTCGTAGGGATTCATTTTGAACTCCAACAACACTTAAAAATTCACCTCACGCAAAAACTAAGTCCTTATAACTAGTTTGCCTAAATCGAGCCCTAGAATGGGTATTTCGGCTCTGAAGTGACTCTAGCCATGTTCTTGTGATCCCAAATCAGTATTTGAACATATAATACATTAATATAATTCATAGGGACTCATTTTGAGCTCCAACAACACTTAAAAACTCACCTCGCGCAAAAACTAAGTCCTTATAACTAGTTTTTCCTCAATCGAGCTTTTAAACTGTTTTTTTTGTTGGCTCCGAAGTGACTCTAGCAAAGTTGTTTTGATCGTAAATGAGTATTTGAACATATAATATATTATAATAAGTCTTAGAGACTCGTTTGGAGCTCCAACAAGCCTTATATGGTCACATCGCGCAAAAACTAATTCTTTGTAACTAGTTTTCCCTAAATCGAGCCTTTAGATGGGTTTTTGGCTCCGAAGTGAATCTAGCGAAGTTTTTTAGGTTCTAAATGAGTATTTTAATATAATATATTATAATAAGTCTTAGCGGCTCATTTTGAGCTCCAACAACACTTAAAAACTCACCTCGCGCAAAAACTAAGTCCTTATAACTAGTTTGCCTAAATCGAGCACTAGAATGGGTATTTTGTCTCCGAAGTGACTCTAGCCAAGTTGTTGTGATCTCAAATCAGTATTTGAACATGTAATACATTAATATAATTCGTAGGGACTCATTTTGAGCTCCAACAACACTTAAAAACTCACCTCGCGCAAAAACTAAGTCCTTATAACTAGTTTTTCCTCAATCGAGCTTTTAAACGGTTTTTTTTGTTGGCTCCGAAGTTACTCTAGCAAACTTGTTTTGATCGTAAATGAGTATTTGAACATATTGATACAATCCTCGTTAGAGGAGTCGCGTTATGACGATCGCTTTCTTGTTGGACTCGAACGATTGGATAAAAGCCCCGTCGAAACTCGGCTAGGATGGATTCGATTTGACGCCACAACGGTGATGGTAATCCGTCGATAAGTCCGTGGAGTGAAGAACGCCACAAACGGTTGTGAAAGGCCGTTTGATAAGTCCGATAACGAATCGTCAAGGCAATCTTGATCGATTCAAGTTCTGAGAAGACTCAGAGAAGAATAGTCTCACACAAGGTGTTTTTGATCAAAATACCTTGTGTGAGACTATTCTTCTCTGAGTCTTCTCAGAACTTGAATCGATCAAGATTGCCTTGACGATTCGTTATCGGACTTATCAAACGGCCTTTCACAACCGTTTGTGGCGTTCTTCACTCCACGGACTTATCGACGGATTACCATCACCGTTGTGGCGTCAAATCGAATCCATCCTAGCCGAGTTTCGACGGGGCTTTTATCCAATCATTCGAGTCCAACAAGAAAGCGATCGTCATAACGCGACTCCTCTAACGAGGATCGTATCAAGTGGTATCAGAGCTTCGGCTCTTTCTTGTCTGGATTTTTTTCTGTTAATTTTAATTGTCTATAGTCTAGGGTTTGTGTTTTGGTTCTTGAATTTGAGTCAATTCACTCTTGAACCATTCTTGTTCTGATTAATCTTCATCCTCGGGATTTTTCTTTTGTAATTTTCGTTTCTAGGAAAATTCGGCCTTAAAAAAAAAAAAAAAAAAAAAAAAAAAAAAAAAAAAAGAGAGAGATTGGTCGAATATCACAAAAGAAATAGAGAATATTTGAGTTTTAATTTCAATTATCGAAGGTCGTATCTGTTTGGTTGATTCGAATTAGTATTGTAAAAACGGCTTTTGGTGACGTTGGGTTTGTGGTTTGTTAACGTCTTGAACGTGTTGAGATTGTTCTTTGTTGAGTTCAGAGTCGTCAAGTTTACATATCCCAGTGTCTTGAGTACATTCAAGTTTTCGAGAGTCTTAGAAGAAAATTGAGTGGTAAAAGGCACGAGTGGTGAGAACATTCGAGGGTAAAAGCCGATTACTAGAGTGACAAACACGAGCGCTATCTTGAGTGTGACATCTTTGAGTGAAAACACGTGAGGGAGCGAGTTGTGAGGTCCTTTTACTTTTCAATTTTTTTTTTATATACTAACCATGTCAGGAAGCGAAGACGACGGAGCAAGGGGCGACCGAGCCCGACCAGATAACCGTGTCATGATGGAGGCGTTAAATGGCCAATTGCAACAGTTGATGCGGCGAATGGACAACATGCAAGAGACGGTGGGCCGCATAGAAGCCGATCAAAATCGGCGACCCAATGATGGACGAGGTGACCAAAGAGCTCCGCGACAACCGAGGGCTGAACCTTATCCACGGCGAAACTATGGCGAAGAGGACTATGAGGAGTTTGGCTACGACGAAGGGGGTGCCGACAGAAGACGGTTTGAGCATGGTCGTCGGGATAACCGGAGGGAGGACGACAATCTTGGAAGTATTAAGTCCAAGATACCCGAGTTCAAAGGTCGAAACGACCCCGAGGCTTACTTGGAGTGGGAGAAGAAGATCGAGAACGTCTTCGACATCCATCACTATTCCGACAGAAAAAAGGTAAAACTCGCAGTCACTGAGTTTACTGATTACGCTCTTACATGGTGGGATCAGGTAGTGACGAGCAGGCGACGGAACCGTGAGCCACCAATTGAAACGTGGAATGACATGAAGGCGCTCATGAAGAAGCGTTTTGTGCCGGCCCATTATTACCGGGAATTACACAAGCGTTTATTGCGATTGACCCAAGGGAGTAAGAGTGTGGAGGACTACCACCAGGAGATGGAATTGTTAATGATCCGTCTCGCATTAGAGGAAGATGTGGAAGTAACCATGGCCCGTTTCTTAGCGGGAATGAACACCGAGATCGCCAATGAAGTGGAGCTACACCACTACATGGAGATGGAGGAGTTGGTTCATAAGGCAATCCAAGTGGAGAAGCAATTCAAAACGGGAGGTAGGAGGAGCAAATTTGGGGACCGACCCGCCTGGAAACCACCCGTGGCGAAAAGGGAAGAGAAAGCTATTCCGACTCCAACAAGACCCGAGAATAAACCCTCAAGTTCGGCACCGTCAAGCAGTAAAGGTACCATTGAAAACTCTTCTACTCGAAATCGAGACATTAAGTGCTTCAAATGTCAGGGGCGTGGGCACATTGCATCCCAATGCCCAAACAAAAGAACTATGTTGGTGAGACCCGATGGAGAGTATGAGACCGAGGGGGAGGAGGAAGTCGAAGAGGAGGAGTTGGAAGTAGAAGACGTCAGTGAGACGCTTGGGCTAGTGGCAGTGACAAGGAGAGCACTAAGTGCTCAAACAAGAAGCCAAGATGATATGCAACGTGAGAACATATTCTATGCGCGGTGTAGAGTCAAGGACAAGATTTGTAGCTTGATCATCGATGGAGGGAGTTGTACGAACGTGGCAAGTGAATCCTTGGTGGAAAAATTAGCCCTACCCTTACTTAAACACCCCCGACCTTACAAGTTGCAGTGGCTAAATGATAGCGGAGGTGTGAAGGTAACTCATCAAGTGTTGGTGTCATTTCAGATCGGCAAGTACGAGGATGAAGTACTTTGTGATGTGGTTCCTATGGAGGCGACCCATATATTACTTGGCCGACCTTGGCAATTTGATCGACGTGCTACACACGACGGATACACCAACAAATACACCGTACCTTACAAGGGAAAATTAGTTGCCCTTGTACCCTTAACCCCTAGCCAAGTCCTTGAAGATCAACGTTTTCTTCAAAATGAAATTGAGAGGAGGGTTCAAGATAAGGGAAACACAATGTGTGAAGAAAATAAAAATAAAGAGAGTGGGGTTGTGAGTGAAACACAACGAGAGGAAAAACAAGAGAGAAATAAACAGTTAAGCAAGGGAGAGGAAAGAAAAGAGAGTAAGAAGAAAAGTTTTCTTCTTAGACAACATGGTATTGAGAAAGCCTTTCTTTCGGGCCAGCCAATGATTTTATTAGTGTATAAGGAGGCTACCCTTTTTGCTAACGCACAAGGCGAGGAATTGCCAAGTGCCATTGTTTCTCTTTTGCAGGAATTCGAAGATGTGGTGGTAGATGAGATGCCACCCGAATTGCCACCAATTCGCGGAATCGAACACCAAATCGATTTCGTGCCGGGGGCGACTTTACCAAACCGTCCCGCCTATCGAGCCAATCCGGAGGAAACGAAGGAACTTCAACGGCAAATTGAGGAGTTGTTGTCGAAGGGATATATTCGAGAGAGTATGAGCCCTTGTGCCGTGCCGGTGCTACTCGTGCCCAAGAAGGATGGTTCATCGAGGATGTGCGTTGATTGTCGAGCAATCAACAACATAACGGTAAAGTATCGTTTTCCTATTCCTAGGTTAGATGACATGTTAGATGAGCTTCATGGTGCATGCATATTTTCTAAAGTTGATTTAAAAAGTGGGTATCATCAAATCCGTATGCGTGAGGGGGATGAGTGGAAAACTGCATTTAAGACTAAGCATGGGTTGTATGAGTGGTTAGTAATGCCGTTTGGATTGACCAACGCTCCTAGTACCTTTATGCGACTCATGAATCATGTTTTGCGTGCATTCATAGGTAAATTTGTGGTTGTCTACTTTGATGATATTCTGATTTATAGCAAATCCTTAGATGAGCATGTCGAACATCTAACACAAGTTTTCAGGATTCTTAAGCAAGAAAAATTGTATGCCAATCTAAAAAAGTGCACATTTTATACCGATCATATTATTTTTCTTGGATTTGTTGTTAGTGCTAACGGAGTGCAGGTTGACGAAGAGAAAGTTCGAGCCATTCGAGAATGGCCGACACCGACTAACGCCTCGCAGGTCCGAAGCTTTCATGGCTTAGCGGGATTTTATCGCCGCTTTGTCAAGGATTTCAGCACTATTGCCGCCCCCTTCACTGAAGTTATGAAAAAGAATGCACCTTTTCAGTGGGGGAAAGCACAAGAAAAGGCTTTCCAGGCGATCAAAGATTGCTTAATCAATCCGCCGGTCTTGGCCTTACCAAACTTCGACAAACCATTCGAAGTAGAGTGTGATGCATCGGGAGTGGGCATTGGAGCGGTTCTTATGCAAGACCGACGACCCATCGCCTTTTTCAGTGAGAAGTTAAGTGGAGCGGTTCTCAACTACCCCACTTATGATAAAGAGATGTATGCACTTGTCAGAGCGTTGGAGACGTGGCAACACTATTTGTTGGCACGAGAGTTTGTGGTTCACACCGATCATGAGTCCCTCAAGTTTCTGAAGGCACAACACAAGCTCAATCGACGCCATGCCCAATGGATGGAATTCCTAGAGCCATTCCCCTACGTCATCAAATATAAACAAGGTAAGGAGAATGTGGTAGCCGATGCCCTTTCTCGAAGGTACGCACTTCTCTCAACTCTTACCACCAAACTGTTGGGTTTTGAACATTTGAAAGAGTTGTATGTTAATGATGATGACTTTGGTGCCATTTATGCCTTGTGTGAAAAGTTTGGAAAAGAAGATTTTTATAGGCATGATGGGTTTTTATTCAAGGGCTCTAGGTTATGTGTCCCACAAAGTTCGGTGAGAGAATTATTGGTGCGAGAGGCACATAGTGGGGGCTTAATGGGGCATTTTGGTGTCATGAAAACACTTGAGATCCTTCACCCACACTTTTATTGGCCGCGTTTAAAACGTGATGTTGAGAGGATTTGTGAGAGATGTGTCAAGTGTAAACAAGCTAAGTCAAAGTCCAACCCCCATGGTCTCTATACTCCACTTCCAATACCAGAAGCACCTTGGGTAGATGTGTCCATGGACTTCGTCCTTGGACTACCTAGGACTCGTAAGGGTCGGGATTCGGTGTTTGTTGTGGTTGATCGGTTCTCCAAGATGGCGCATTTCATCCCTTGCCATAAAACTGATGATGCGTCGAGTGTGGCAGACTTGTTCTTTAGGGAAATAGTTCGTTTGCATGGCATGCCTAGGTCAATTGTGTCGGATAGAGATGCTAAGTTTCTTAGTTATTTTTGGAAGACCTTATGGGCTAAGTTGGGGACTAAGTTGTTGTTTAGCACTACTTGTCATCCGCAAACCGACGGCCAAACTGAGGTAGTCAATCGTGCTTTATCTACTCTATTGAGGGCAATAATCAAAAAGAACATCAAAACATGGGAGGATTGCCTACCACATGTGGAATTTGCTTACAATAGGGCTATGCATTATACTACCAAATTTTCTCCTTTCGAGATTGTCTATGGTTTTAACCCACTGACACCTTTAGATTTCTTGCCTTTACCTTTATCTGAGCGTGTGAACCTAGATGGAAAGAAGAAGGCGGAGTTTGTCAAGAAGATTCATGAAGGTGCTAGGCGCAATATCGAGCGGCGCACGGAGATGTACGCCAAACAAGCCAATAAAGGGCGTCGAGAAGTGGTGTTTGAACCTGGAGATTGGGTTTGGATACACATGCGTAAGGAACGATTTCCTGAACAACGCAAATCCAAGCTTCTACCACGGGGAGATGGTCCTTTTCAAGTCACACGGCGTATCAACAACAACGCCTACCAACTTGATCTACCCGGTGAGTATAATATAAGTGCTACCTTTAATGTCGCTGATTTATCTCCTTATTTTGCAGATTCAGATTTGAGGGCAAATCCTTTTGAAGAGGAGGAGAATGATGCGATCGTGCCTAGCCAACCGAGAGAGATTATCGAGGCACCTGAAGGTCCGATGACGAGAGCTCGCACGAAGAGATTCAAGGAACAACTCAACTTGTTCATGGCGAGTTTCTTCAAGGAACAAGACAAGTCAAGAGAGTCCAAGACAACCTGCGTGCACGTCATTCAAGCAATTGAAGACCACAAAATAAGCCCGACGGGTTACTAAGTGCTCGTCGTCGAATTGACAATACTTTTTATGTAATTTTTCATTAAGTATTATTTAAATAAGTGTTAGAATGATGTCGGAACACTTTTAGGATTTTTAGGCTTATTTTGGTTAAGTTTAGAAAAGGAGACCCGAGAGCTTGCCGATCGATCGCCAACTTCCAGCCGATCGATCGCGACGATTTCCAACTTTTGCACAGGGGCTGCGCCGATCGATCGCCCATCCTTGCCGAACGATCGCGCGCGAATACGCGGAGTTGAGCCGAGACATCGCCGATCGATCGCGTAATCCAACCGATCGATCGCGTAACCAGCCGATCGATCGCCCCATCAAAGCCGATCGATCGTGACAAGTCGCAGAAATCGTAAATTAGGTTTTATGCGTTTCCTTAGGATATTTTAGGTAATTTTTAAATTATGTTTAGGTTGTTTCCGAATTTTTAAGTTTCCTAGTTGGTAATTAGGGTTGTAAGACCTATATAAAGGTCCTTTGATTAATAATAAAAGAGACTACGTTATTTGTGAAAAACACCTTTGAGGTTTTCTTCCTGAGTTTGTCTCGGAAGCTTGAATCGATCAAGTCCAACGCTTGACGATTCGCCAAGAACTTATCAAACGGCCCTTCCGCAACCGTTTGTGGCGTTCCTCAACCCATCGACTTATCAACGGCTTCTCGCATCCGTTGTGGCGTCAATTCAAACATCTTAACCGAGTCATTCGACGGGGTTTCTATCCAGTCCGTGTCGTCCAACAAGAAAACGATCGTCAACACCGGTTCTCGCTACGAGGATCGCATCACATATAATATATTATAATAAGTCTTAGAGACTCGTTTGGATCTCCAACAAGTCTTATAAGATCACTTCGCGCAAAAACTAATTTTTTGGAACTAGTTTTCCCTAAAACGAGCCTTTAGATGGGTTTTTGGCTCCGAAGTGAATCTAGCGAAGTTTATTAGGTTCTAAATGTGCATTTTAATATAATATATTATAAGAAGTCTTAGGGACTCATTTTGAGCTCCAACAACACTTAAAAACTCACCTCGCGCAAAAACTAAGTCCTTATAACTAGTTTGCCTAAATCGAGCCTTAGAATGGGTATTTAGGCTCCGAAGATACTCCAGCCAAGTTGTTGTGATCCCAAATCAGTATTTGAACATATAATACATTAATATAATTCGTAGGGACTCATTTTGAACTCCAACAACACTTAAAAACTCACCTCACGCAAAAACTAAGTCCTTATAACTAGTTTGCCTAAATCGAGCCCTAGAATGGGTATTTCGGCTCCGAAGTGACTCTAGCCATGTTGTTGTGATCCCAAATCAGTATTTGAACATATAATACATTAATATAATTCATAGGGACTCATTTTGAGCTCCAACAACACTTAAAAACTCACCTCGCGCAAAAACTAAGTCCTTATAACTAGTTTTTCCTCAATCGAGCTTTTAAACTGTTTTTTTGGCTCCGAAGGGACTCTAGCAAACTTGTTTTGATCGTAAATGAGTATTTGAACATATAATATATTATAATAGGTCTTAGAGACTCGTTTGGAGCTCCAACAAGCCTTATAAGGTCACATCGCACAAAAACTAATTCTTTGTAACTAGTTTTCCCTAAATCGAGCCTTTAGATGGGTTTTTGGCTCCGAAATGAATCTAGCCAAGTTTTTTAGGTTCTAAATGAGTATTTTAATATAATATATTATAATAAGTCTTAGCGACTCATTTTGAGCTCCAACAACACTTAAAAACTCACCTCGCGCAAAAACTAAGTCCTTATAACTAGTTTGCCTAAATCGAGCCTTAGAATGGGTATTTAGGCTCCGAAGATACTCCAGCCAAGTTGTTGTGATCCCAAATCAGTATTTGAACATATAATACATTAATATAATTTGTAGGGACTCATTTTGAACTCCAACAACACTTAAAAACTCACCTCACGCAAGATTTAAGTCCTTATAACTAGTTTGCCTAAATCGAGCCCTAGAATGGGTATTTCGGCTCCGAAGTGACTCTAGCCATGTTGTTGTGATCCCAAATCAGTATTTGAACATATAATACATTAATATAATTCATAGGGACTCATTTTGAGCTCCAACAACACTTAAAAACTCACCTCGCGCAAAAACTAAGTCCTTATAACTAGTTTTTCCTCAATCGAGCTTTTAAACTGTTTTTTTGGCTCCGAAGGGACTCTAGCAAACTTGTTTTGATCGTAAATGAGTATTTGAACATATAATATATTATAATAGGTCTTAGAGACTCGTTTGGAGCTCCAACAAGCCTTATAAGTTCACATCGCACAAAAACTAATTCTTTGTAACTAGTTTTCCCTAAATCGAGCCTTTAGATGGGTTTTTGGCTCCGAAATGAATCTAGCCAAGTTTTTTAGCTTCTAAATGAGTATTTTAATATAATATATTATAATAAGTCTTAGCGACTCATTTTGAGCTCCAACAACACTTAAAAACTCACCTCGCGCAAAAACTAAGTCCTTATAACTAGTTTGCCTAAATCGAGCCTTAGAATGGGTATTTAGGCTCCGAAGATACTCCAGCCAAGTTGTTGTGATCCCAAATCAGTATTTGAACATATAATACATTAATATAATTTGTAGGGACTCATTTTGAACTCCAACAACACTTAAAAACTCACCTCACGCAAGATTTAAGTCCTTATAACTAGTTTGCCTAAATCGAGCCCTAGAATGGGTATTTCGGCTCCGAAGTGACTCTAGCCATGTTGTTGTGATCCCAAATCAGTATTTGAACATATAATACATTAATATAATTCATAGGGACTCATTTTGAGCTCCAACAACACTTAAAAACTCACCTCGCGCAAAAACTAAGTCCTTATAACTAGTTTTTCCTCAATCGAGCTTTTAAACTGTTTTTTTTGTTGGCTCCGAAGTGACTCTAGCAAAGTTGTTTTGATCGTAAATGAGTATTTGAACATATAATATATTATAATAAGTCTTAGCGACTCATTTTGAGCTCCAACAACACTTAAAAACTCACCTCGCGCAAAAACTAAGTCCTTATAACTAGTTTGCCTAAATCGAGCCTTAGAATGGGTATTTAGGCTCCGAAGATACTCCAGCCAAGTTGTTGTGATCCCAAATCAGTATTTGAACATATAATACATTAATATAATTCGTAGGGACTCATTTTGAGCTCAAACAACACTTAAAAACTCACCTCGCGCAAAAACTAAGTCCTTATAACTAGTTTTTCCTCAATCGAGCTTTTAAACTGTTTTTTTTGTTGGCTCCGAAGTGACTCTAGCAAAGTTGTTTTGATCGTAAATGAGTATTTGAACATATAATATATTATAATAAGTCTTAGAGATTCGTTTGGAGCTCCAACAAGCCTTATAAGATCACTTCGTGCAAAAACTAATTTTTTGGAACTAGTTTTCCCTAAAACGAGCCTTTAGATGAGTTTTTGGCTCCGAAGTGAATCTAGCGAAGTTTTTTAGGTTCTAAATGTGCATTTTAATATAATATATTATAAGAAGTCTTAGGGACTCATTTTGAGCTCCAACAACACTTAAAAACTCACCTCGCGCAAAAACTAAGTCCTTATAACTAGTTTGCCTAAATCGAGCCCTAGAATGGGTATTTAGGCTCCGAAGTGACTCTAGCCAAGTTGTTGTGATCCCAAATCAGTATTTGAACATATAATACATTAATATAATTCGTAGGGACTCATTTTGAACTCCTACAACACTTAAAAACACACCTCACGCAAAAACTAAGTCCTTATAACTAGTTTGCCTAAATCGAGCCCTAGAATGGGTATTTCGGCTCCGAAGTGACTCTAGCCATGTTGTTGTGATCCCAAATCAGTATTTGAACATATAATACATTAATATAATTAATAGGGACTCATTTTGAGCTCCAACAACACTTAAAAACTCACCTCGCGCAAAAACTAAGTCCTTATAACTAGTTTTTCCTCAATCGAGCTTTTAAACTGTTTTTTTGGCTCCGAAGGGACTCTAGCAAACTTGTTTTGATCGTAAATGAGTATTTGAACATATAATATATTATAATAGGTCTTAGAGACTCGTTTGGAGCTCCAACAAGCCTTATAAGGTCACATCGCACAAAAACTAATTCTTTGTAACTAGTTTTCCCTAAATCGAGCCTTTAGATGGGTTTTTGGCTCCGAAATGAATCTAGCCAAGTTTTTTAGGTTCTAAATGAGTATTTTAATATAATATATTATAATAAGTCTTAGCGACTCATTTTGAGCTCCAACAACACTTAAAAACTCACCTCGCGCAAAAACTAAGTCCTTATAACTAGTTTGCCTAAATCGAGCCTTAGAATGGGTATTTAGGCTCCGAAGATACTCCAGCCAAGTTGTTGTGATCCCAAATCAGTATTTGAACATATAATACATTAATATAATTCGTAGGGACTCATTTTGAGCTCAAACAACACTTAAAAACTCACCTCGCGCAAAAACTAAGTCCTTATAACTAGTTTTTCCTCAATCGAGCTTTTAAACTGTTTTTTTTGTTGGCTCCGAAGTGACTCTAGCAAAGTTGTTTTGATCGTAAATGAGTATTTGAACATATAATATATTATAATAAGTCTTAGAGACTCGTTTGGAGCTCCAACAAGCCTTATAAGATCACTTCGTGCAAAAACTAATTTTTTGGAACTAGTTTTCCCTAAAACGAGCCTTTAGATGAGTTTTTGGCTCCGAAGTGAATCTAGCGAAGTTTTTTAGGTTCTAAATGTGCATTTTAATATAATATATTATAAGAAGTCTTAGGGACTCATTTTGAGCTCCAACAACACTTAAAAACTCACCTCGCGCAAAAACTAAGTCCTTATAACTAGTTTGCCTAAATCGAGCCCTAGAATGGGTATTTAGGCTCCGAAGTGACTCTAGCCAAGTTGTTGTGATCCCAAATCAGTATTTGAACATATAATACATTAATATAATTCGTAGGGACTCATTTTGAACTCCAACAACACTTAAAAACACACCTCACGCAAAAACTAAGTCCTTATAACTAGTTTGCCTAAATCGAGCCCTAGAATGGGTATTTCGGCTCCGAAGTGACTCTAGCCATGTTGTTGTGATCCCAAATCAGTATTTGAACATATAATACATTAATATAATTCATAGGGACTCATTTTGAGCTCCAACAACACTTAAAAACTCACCTCGCGCAAAAACTAAGTCCTTATAACTAGTTTTTCCTCAATCGAGCTTTTAAACTGTTTTTTTGGCTCCGAAGGGACTCTAGCAAACTTGTTTTGATCGTAAATGAGTATTTGAACATATAATATATTATAATAGGTCTTAGAGACTCGTTTGGAGCTCCAACAAGCCTTATAAGGTCACATCGCACAAAAACTAATTCTTTGTAACTAGTTTTCCCTAAATCGAGCCTTTAGATGGGTTTTTGGCTCCGAAATGAATCTAGCCAAGTTTTTTAGGTTCTAAATGAGTATTTTAATATAATATATTATAATAAGTCTTAGCGACTCATTTTGAGCTCCAACAACACTTAAAAACTCACCTCGCGCAAAAACTAAGTCCTTATAACTAGTTTGCCTAAATCGAGCCTTAGAATGGGTATTTAGGCTCCGAAGATACTCCAGCCAAGTTGTTGTGATCCCAAATCAGTATTTGAACATATAATACATTAATATAATTCGTAGGGACTCATTTTGAACTCCAACAACACTTAAAAACTCACCTCACGCAAGATTTAAGTCCTTATAACTAGTTTGCCTAAATCGAGCCCTAGAATGGGTATTTCGGCTCCGAAGTGACTCTAGCCATGTTGTTGTGATCCCAAATCAGTATTTGAACATATAATACATTAATATAATTCATAGGGACACATTTTGAGCTCCAACAACACTTGAAAACTCACCTCGCGCAAAAACTAAGTCCTTATAACTAGTTTTTCCTCAATCGAGCTTTTAAACTGTTTTTTTGGCTCCCAAGGGACTCTAGCAAACTTGTTTTGATCGTAAATGAGTATTTGAACATATAATATATTATAATAGGTCTTAGAGACTCGTTTGGAGCTCCAACAAGCCTTATAAGGTCACATCGCACAAAAACTAATTCTTTGTAACTAGTTTTCCCTAAATCGAGCCTTTAGATGGGTTTTTGGCTCCGAAATGAATCTAGCCAAGTTTTTTAGGTTCTAAATGAGTATTTTAATATAATATATTATAATAAGTCTTAGCGACTCATTTTGAGCTCCAACAACACTTAAAAACTCACCTCGCGCAAAAACTAAGTCCTTATAACTAGTTTTTCCTCAATCGAGCTTTTAAACGGTTTTTTTTGTTGGCTCCGAAGTTACTCTAGCAAACTTGTTTTGATCGTAAATGAGTATTTGAACATATAATATATTATAATAAGTCTTAGAGACTCGTTTGGATCTCCAACAAGTCTTATAAGATCACTTCGCGCAAAAACTAATTTTTTGGAACTAGTTTTCCCTAAAACGAGCCTTTAGATGGGTTTTTGGCTCCGAAGTGAATCTAGCGAAGTTTATTAGGTTCTAAATGTGCATTTTAATATAATATATTATAAGAAGTCTTAGGGACTCATTTTGAGCTCCAACAACACTTAAAAACTCACCTCGCGCAAAAAGTAAGTCCTTATAACTAGTTTGCCTAAATCGAGCCTTAGAATGGGTATTTAGGCTCCGAAGATACTCCAGCCAAGTTGTTGTGATCCCAAATCAGTATTTGAACATATAATACATTAATATAATTCGTAGGGACTCATTTTGAACTCCAACAACACTTAAAAACTCACCTCACGCAAAAACTAAGTCCTTATAACTAGTTTGCCTAAATCGAGCCCTAGAATGGGTATTTCGGCTCCGAAGTGACTCTAGCCATGTTGTTGTGATCCCAAATCAGTATTTGAACATATAATACATTAATATAATTCATAGGGACTCATTTTGAGCTCCAACAACACTTAAAAACTCACCTCGCGCAAAAACTAAGTCCTTATAACTAGTTTTTCCTCAATCGAGCTTTTAAACTGTTTTTTTTGTTGGCTCCGAAGTGACTCTAGCAAAGTTGTTTTGATCGTAAATGAGTATTTGAACATATAATATATTATAATAAGTCTTAGAGACTCGTTTGGAGCTCCAACAAGCCTTATAAGATCACTTCGTGCAAAAACTAATTTTTTGGAACTAGTTTTCCCTAAAACGAGCCTTTAGATGAGTTTTTGGCTCCGAAGTGAATCTAGCGAAGTTTTTTAGGTTCTAAATGTGCATTTTAATATAATATATTATAAGAAGTCTTAGGGACTCATTTTGAGCTCCAACAACACTTAAAAACTCACCTCGCGCAAAAACTAAGTCCTTATAACTAGTTTGCCTAAATCGAGCCCTAGAATGGGTATTTAGGCTCCGAAGTGACTCTAGCCAAGTTGTTGTGATCCCAAATCAGTATTTGAACATATAATACATTAATATAATTCGTAGGGACTCATTTTGAACTCCAACAACACTTAAAAACACACCTCACGCAAAAACTAAGTCCTTATAACTAGTTTGCCTAAATCGAGCCCTAGAATGGGTATTTCGGCTCCGAAGTGACTCTAGCCATGTTGTTGTGATCCCAAATCAGTATTTGAACATATAATACATTAATATAATTCATAGGGACTCATTTTGAGCTCCAACAACACTTAAAAACTCACCTCGCGCAAAAACTAAGTCCTTATAACTAGTTTTTCCTCAATCGAGCTTTTAAACTGTTTTTTTGGCTCCGAAGGGACTCTAGCAAACTTGTTTTGATCGTAAATGAGTATTTGAACATATAATATATTATAATAGGTCTTAGAGACTCGTTTGGAGCTCCAACAAGCCTTATAAGGTCACATCGCACAAAAACTAATTCTTTGTAACTAGTTTTCCCTAAATCGAGCCTTTAGATGGGTTTTTGGCTCCGAAATGAATCTAGCCAAGTTTTTTAGGTTCTAAATGAGTATTTTAATATAATATATTATAATAAGTCTTAGCGACTCATTTTGAGCTCCAACAACACTTAAAAACTCACCTCGCGCAAAAACTAAGTCCTTATAACTAGTTTGCCTAAATCGAGCCTTAGAATGGGTATTTAGGCTCCGAAGATACTCCAGCCAAGTTGTTGTGATCCCAAATCAGTATTTGAACATATAATACATTAATATAATTCGTAGGGACTCATTTTGAACTCCAACAACACTTAAAAACTCACCTCACGCAAGATTTAAGTCCTTATAACTAGTTTGCCTAAATCGAGCCCTAGAATGGGTATTTCGGCTCCGAAGTGACTCTAGCCATGTTGTTGTGATCCCAAATCAGTATTTGAACATATAATACATTAATATAATTCATAGGGACACATTTTGAGCTCCAACAACACTTGAAAACTCACCTCGCGCAAAAACTAAGTCCTTATAACTAGTTTTTCCTCAATCGAGCTTTTAAACTGTTTTTTTGGCTCCCAAGGGACTCTAGCAAACTTGTTTTGATCGTAAATGAGTATTTGAACATATAATATATTATAATAGGTCTTAGAGACTCGTTTGGAGCTCCAACAAGCCTTATAAGGTCACATCGCACAAAAACTAATTCTTTGTAACTAGTTTTCCCTAAATCGAGCCTTTAGATGGGTTTTTGGCTCCGAAATGAATCTAGCCAAGTTTTTTAGGTTCTAAATGAGTATTTTAATATAATATATTATAATAAGTCTTAGCGACTCATTTTGAGCTCCAACAACACTTAAAAACTCACCTCGCGCAAAAACTAAGTCCTTATAACTAGTTTTTCCTCAATCGAGCTTTTAAACGGTTTTTTTTGTTGGCTCCGAAGTTACTCTAGCAAACTTGTTTTGATCGTAAATGAGTATTTGAACATATAATATATTATAATAAGTCTTAGAGACTCGTTTGGATCTCCAACAAGTCTTATAAGATCACTTCGCGCAAAAACTAATTTTTTGGAACTAGTTTTCCCTAAAACGAGCCTTTAGATGGGTTTTTGGCTCCGAAGTGAATCTAGCGAAGTTTATTAGGTTCTAAATGTGCATTTTAATATAATATATTATAAGAAGTCTTAGGGACTCATTTTGAGCTCCAACAACACTTAAAAACTCACCTCGCGCAAAAAGTAAGTCCTTATAACTAGTTTGCCTAAATCGAGCCTTAGAATGGGTATTTAGGCTCCGAAGATACTCCAGCCAAGTTGTTGTGATCCCAAATCAGTATTTGAACATATAATACATTAATATAATTCGTAGGGACTCATTTTGAACTCCAACAACACTTAAAAACTCACCTCACGCAAAAACTAAGTCCTTATAACTAGTTTGCCTAAATCGAGCCCTAGAATGGGTATTTCGGCTCCGAAGTGACTCTAGCCATGTTGTTGTGATCCCAAATCAGTATTTGAACATATAATACATTAATATAATTCATAGGGACTCATTTTGAGCTCCAACAACACTTAAAAACTCACCTCGCGCAAAAACTAAGTCCTTATAACTAGTTTTTCCTCAATCGAGCTTTTAAATTGTTTTTTTGGCTCCGAAGGGACTCTAGCAAACTTGTTTTGATCGTAAATGAGTATTTGAACATATAATATATTATAATAGGTCTTAGAGACTCGTTTGGAGCTCCAACAAGCCTTATAAGGTCACATCGCACAAAAACTAATTCTTTGTAACTAGTTTTCCCTAAATCGAGCCTTTAGATGGGTTTTTGGCTCCGAAATGAATCTGGCCAAGTTTTTTAGGTTCTAAATGAGTATTTTAATATAATATATTATAATAAGTCTTAGCGACTCATTTTGAGCTCCAACAACACTTAAAAACTCACCTCGCGCAAAAACTAAGTCCTTATAACTAGTTTGCCTAAATCGAGCCTTAGAATGGGTATTTAGGCTCCGAAGATACTCCAGCCAAGTTGTTGTGATCCCAAATCAGTATTTGAACATATAATACATTAATATAATTCGTAGGGACTCATTTTGAACTCCAACAACACTTAAAAACTCACCTCACGCAAGATTTAAGTCCTTATAACTAGTTTGCCTAAATCGAGCCCTAGAATGGGTATTTCGGCTCCGAAGTGACTCTAGCCATGTTGTTGTGATCCCAAATCAGTATTTGAACATATAATACATTAATATAATTCATAGGGACTCATTTTGAGCTCCAACAACACTTAAAAACTCACCTCGCGCAAAAACTAAGTCCTTATAACTAGTTTTTCCTCAATCGAGCTTTTAAACGGTTTTTTTTGTTGGCTCCGAAGTTACTCTAGCAAACTTGTTTTGATCGAAAATGAGTATTTGAACATATAATATATTATAATAAGTCTTAGAGACTCGTTTGGATCTCCAACAAGTCTTATAAGATCACTTCGCGCAAAAACTAATTTTTTGGAACTAGTTTTCCCTAAAACGAGCCTTTAGATGGGTTTTTGGCTCCGAAGTGAATCTAGCGAAGTTTATTAGGTTCTAAATGTGCATTTTAATATAATATATTATAAGAAGTCTTAGGGACTCATTTTGAGCTCCAACAACACTTAAAAACTCACCTCGCGCAAAAACTAAGTCCTTATAACTAGTTTGCCTAAATCGAGCCTTAGAATGGGTATTTAGGCTCCGAAGATACTCCAGCCAAGTTGTTGTGATCCCAAATCAGTATTTGAACATATAATACATTAATATAATTTGTAGGGACTCATTTTGAACTCCAACAACACTTAAAAACTCACCTCACGCAAAAACTAAGTCCTTATAACTAGTTTGCCTAAATCGAGCCCTAGAATGGGTATTTCGGCTCCGAAGTGACTCTAGCCATGTTGTTGTGATCCCAAATCAGTATTTGAACATATAATACATTAATATAATTCATAGGGACTCATTTTGAGCTCCAACAACACTTAAAAACTCACCTCGCGCAAAAACTAAGTCCTTATAACTAGTTTTTCCTCAATCGAGCTTTTAAACTGTTTTTTTGGCTCCGAAGGGACTCTAGCAAACTTGTTTTGATCGTAAATGAGTATTTGAACATATAATATATTATAATAGGTCTTAGAGACTCGTTTGGAGCTCCAACAAGCCTTATAAGGTCACATCGCACAAAAACTAATTCTTTGTAACTAGTTTTCCCTAAATCGAGCCTTTAGATGGGTTTTTGGCTCCGAAATGAATCTAGCCAAGTTTTTTAGGTTCTAAATGAGTATTTTAATATAATATATTATAATAAGTCTTAGCGACTCATTTTGAGCTCCAACAACACTTAAAAACTCACCTCGCGCAAAAACTAAGTCCTTATAACTAGTTTGCCTAAATCGAGCCTTAGAATGGGTATTTAGGCTCCGAAGATACTCCAGCCAAGTTGTTGTGATCCCAAATCAGTATTTGAACATATAATACATTAATATAATTCGTAGGGACTCATTTTGAACTCCAACAACACTTAAAAACTCACCTCACGCAAGATTTAAGTCCTTATAACTAGTTTGCCTAAATCGAGCCCTAGAATGGGTATTTCGGCTCCGAAGTGACTCTAGCCATGTTGTTGTGATCCCAAATCAGTATTTGAACATATAATACATTAATATAATTCATAGGGACTCATTTTGAGCTCCAACAACACTTAAAAACTCACCTCGCGCAAAAACTAAGTCCTTATAACTAGTTTTTCCTCAATCGAGCTTTTAAACGGTTTTTTTTGTTGGCTCCGAAGTTACTCTAGCAAACTTGTTTTGATCGAAAATGAGTATTTGAACATATAATATATTATAATAAGTCTTAGAGACTCGTTTGGATCTCCAACAAGTCTTATAAGATCACTTCGCGCAAAAACTAATTTTTTGGAACTAGTTTTCCCTAAAACGAGCCTTTAGATGGGTTTTTGGCTCCGAAGTGAATCTAGCGAAGTTTATTAGGTTCTAAATGTGCATTTTAATATAATATATTATAAGAAGTCTTAGGGACTCATTTTGAGCTCCAACAACACTTAAAAACTTACCTCGCGCAAAAACTAAGTCCTTATAACTAGTTTGCCTAAATCGAGCCTTAGAATGGGTATTTAGGCTCCGAAGATACTCCAGCCAAGTTGTTGTGATCCCAAATCAGTATTTGAACATATAATACATTAATATAATTCGTAGGGACTCATTTTGAACTCCAACAACACTTAAAAACTCACCTCACGCAAAAACTAAGTCCTTATAACTAGTTTGCCTAAATCGAGCCCTAGAATGGGTATTTCGGCTCCGAAGTGACTCTAGCCATGTTGTTGTGATCCCAAATCAGTATTTGAACATATAATACATTAATATAATTCATAGGGACTCATTTTGAGCTCCAACAACACTTAAAAACTCACCTCGCGCAAAAACTAAGTCCTTATAACTAGTTTTTCCTCAATCGAGCTTTTAAACTGTTTTTTTGGCTCCGAAGGGACTCTAGCAAACTTGTTTTGATCGTAAATGAGTATTTGAACATATAATATATTATAATAGGTCTTAGAGACTCGTTTGGAGCTCCAACAAGCCTTATAAGGTCACATCGCACAAAAACTAATTCTTTGTAACTAGTTTTCCCTAAATCGAGCCTTTAAATGGGTTTTTGGCTCCGAAATGAATCTAGCCAAGTTTTTTAGGTTCTAAATGAGTATTTTAATATAATATATTATAATAAGTCTTAGCGACTCATTTTGAGCTCCAACAACACTTAAAAACTCACCTCGCGCAAAAACTAAGTCCTTATAACTAGTTTGCCTAAATCGAGCCTTAGAATGGGTATTTAGGCTCCGAAGATACTCCAGCCAAGTTGTTGTGATCCCAAATCAGTATTTGAACATATAATACATTAATATAATTCGTAGGGACTCATTTTGAACTCCAACAACACTTAAAAACTCACCTCACGCAAGATTTAAGTCCTTATAACTAGTTTGCCTAAATCGAGCCCTAGAATGGGTATTTCGGCTCCGAAGTGACTCTAGCCATGTTGTTGTGATCCCAAATCAGTATTTGAACATATAATACATTAATATAATTCATAGGGACTCATTTTGAGCTCCAACAACACTTAAAAACTCACCTCGCGCAAAAACTAAGTCCTTATAACTAGTTTTTCCTCAATCGAGCTTTTAAACGGTTTTTTTTGTTGGCTCCGAAGTTACTCTAGCAAACTTGTTTTGATCGAAAATGAGTATTTGAACATATAATATATTATAATAAGTCTTAGAGACTCGTTTGGATCTCCAACAAGTCTTATAAGATCACTTCGCGCAAAAACTAATTTTTTGGAACTAGTTTTCCCTAAAACGAGCCTTTAGATGGGTTTTTGGCTCCGAAGTGAATCTAGCGAAGTTTATTAGGTTCTAAATGTGCATTTTAATATAATATATTATAAGAAGTCTTAGGGACTCATTTTGAGCTCCAACAACACCTAAAAACTCACCTCGCGCAAAAACTAAGTCCTTATAACTAGTTTGCCTAAATCGAGCCTTAGAATGGGTATTTAGGCTCCGAAGATACTCCAGCCAAGTTGTTGTGATCCCAAATCAGTATTTGAACATATAATACATTAATATAATTCGTAGGGACTCATTTTGAACTCCAACAACACTTAAAAACTCACCTCACGCAAAAACTAAGTCCTTATAACTAGTTTGCCTAAATCGAGCCCTAGAATGGGTATTTCGGCTCCGAAGTGACTCTAGCCATGTTGTTGTGATCCCAAATCAGTATTTGAACATATAATACATTAATATAATTCATAGGGACTCATTTTGAGCTCCAACAACACTTAAAAACTCACCTCGCGCAAAAACTAAGTCCTTATAACTAGTTTTTCCTCAATCGAGCTTTTAAATTGTTTTTTTGGCTCCGAAGGGACTCTAGCAAACTTGTTTTGATCGTAAATGAGTATTTGAACATATAATATATTATAATAGGTCTTAGAGACTCGTTTGGAGCTCCAACAAGCCTTATAAGGTCACATCGCACAAAAACTAATTCTTTGTAACTAGTTTTCCCTAAATCGAGCCTTTAGATGGGTTTTTGGCTCCGAAATGAATCTAGCCAAGTTTTTTAGGTTCTAAATGAGTATTTTAATATAATATATTATAATAAGTCTTAGCGACTCATTTTGAGCTCCAACAACACTTAAAAACTCACCTCGCGCAAAAACTAAGTCCTTATAACTAGTTTGCCTAAATCGAGCCTTAGAATGGGTATTTAGGCTCCGAAGATACTCCAGCCAAGTTGTTGTGATCCCAAATCAGTATTTGAACATATAATACATTAATATAATTCGTAGGGACTCATTTTGAACTCCAACAACACTTAAAAACTCACCTCACGCAAGATTTAAGTCCTTATAACTAGTTTGCCTAAATCGAGCCCTAGAATGGGTATTTCGGCTCCGAAGTGACTCTAGCCATGTTGTTGTGATCCCAAATCAGTATTTGAACATATAATACATTAATATAATTCATAGGGACTCATTTTGAGCTCCAACAACACTTAAAAACTCACCTCGCGCAAAAACTAAGTCCTTATAACTAGTTTTTCCTCAATCGAGCTTTTAAACTGTTTTTTTGGCTCCGAAGGGACTCTAGCAAACTTGTTTTGATCGTAAATGAGTATTTGAACATATAATATATTATAATAGGTCTTAGAGACTCGTTTGGAGCTCCAACAAGCCTTATAAGGTCACATCGCACAAAAACTAATTCTTTGTAACTAGTTTTCCCTAAATCGAGCCTTTAGATGGGTTTTTGGCTCCGAAATGAATCTAGCCAAGTTTTTTAGGTTCTAAATGAGTATTTTAATATAATATATTATAATAAGTCTTAGTGACTCATTTTGAGCTCCAACAAAACTTAAAAACTAACCTCGCGCAAAAACTAAGTCCTTCTAACTAGTTTGCCTAAATCGAGCGCTAGAATGGG
This sequence comes from Boehmeria nivea var. tenacissima, assembly GCA_018132145.1. Lineage (NCBI taxonomy): Eukaryota > Viridiplantae > Streptophyta > Magnoliopsida > Rosales > Urticaceae > Boehmeria > Boehmeria nivea. The sequence goes on along the minus strand of JACWIL010000030.1, from coordinate 22,613 downwards.
TATTTTGGCTCCGACGTGACTCTAGCCAAGTTGTTATGATCTCAAATCAGTATTTGAACATGTAATACATTAATATAATTCGTAGGGACTCATTTTGAGCCCCAACAACACTTAAAAACTCACATCGCGCAAAAACTAAGTCCTTATAACTAGTTTTTCCTCAATCGAGCTTTTAAACGGTTTTTTTTGTTGGCTCCGAAGTGACTCTAGCAAACTTGTTTTGATCGTAAATGAGTATTTGAATTTATAATATATTATAATAAGTCTTAGAGACTCGTTTGGAGCTCCAACAAGCCTTATAAGGTCACTTCGCGCAAAAACTAATTCTTTGTAATTAGATTTCCCTAAATCGAGCCTTTAGATGGTTTTGTGGCTCCGAAGTGAATCTAGCGAAGTTTTTTAGGTTCTAAATGTGTATTTTAATATAATATATTATAGTAAGTCTTAGGGACTCATTTTGAGCTCCAACAACACTTAAAAACTCACCTCGCGCAAAAACTAAGTCCTTATAACTAGTTTGCCTAAATCGAGCCCTAGAATGGGTATTTTGGCTCCGAAGTGACACTAGCCAAGTTGTTGTGATCCCAAATCAGTATTTGAACAGATAATACATTAATATAATCATAGGGACTTATTTTGATCTCCAACAACACTTAAAAACTCACCTCGCGCAAAAACTAAGTCCTTATAACTAGTATTGCCTAAATCGAGCTTTTAAACGGGTTTTTTGGCTCCGAAGTGACTCTAGCAAACTATTTTTGATCCTATATGAGTATTTGAACATATAATATATTATAATAAGTCTTAGAGACTCGTTTGGAGCTCCAACAAGCCTTATAAGTTCACTTCGCGCAAAAACTAATTCTTTGTAACTAGTTTTCCCTAAATCGAGCCTTTAGATGGGTTTTTGGCTCCGAAGTGAATCTAGCAAAGTTTTTTAGGTTCTAAATGAGTATTTTGATATAATATATTATAATAAGTCTTAGCGACTCATTTTGACCTCCAACAGCACTTAAAAACTCACCTCGCGCAAAAACTAAGTCCTTATAACTAGTTTGCCTAAATCGAGCCCAAGAATAGGTATTTCGGCTCCGAAATGACTTTAGCAAAGTTGTTGTGATCCCAAATCAGTATTTGAACTTATCATACATTAATATAATTCGTAGGGACTCATTTTGAGCTCCAACAACACTTAAAAACTCACCTCGCGCAAAAACTAAGTCCTTCTAACTAGTTTTGCCTAAATCGAGCTTTTAAACGGGTTTTTTGCCTCCGAAGTGATTGTAACAAATTGTTTTGATCCTAAATTAGTATTGGAACATATAATATATTATAATAAGTCTTAGAGACTCGTTTGGAGCTCCAACAAGCCTTATAAGGTCACTTCGCGCAAAAATTAATTCTTTGTAACTAGTTTTCCCTAAATCGAGCCTTTAGATGGGTTTTTGGCTCCGAAGTGAATCTAGCAAAGTTTTTTAGGTTCTAAATGTGTATTTTAATATAATATATTATAATAAGTCTTAGGGACTCATTTTGAGCTCCAAAAACACTTAAAAACTTACCTCGTGCAAAAACTAAATCCTTATAACTAGTTTGCCTAAATCGAGCCCTAGAATGGGTATTTAGGCTCCGAAGTGACTCTAGCCAAGTTGTTGTGATCCCAAATCAGTATTTGAATATATAATACATTAATATAATTCGTAGGGACTCATTTTGAGCTCCAACAACACTTAAAAACTCACCTCACGCAAAAACTAAGTCCTTATAACTAGTTTGCCTAAATCGAGCCCTAGAATGGGTATTTCAGTTGCGAAGTGACTTTAGCCAAGTTGTTGTGATCCCAAATAAGTATTTGAACATATAATACATTAATATAATTCATAGGGACTCATTTTGTGCTCCAACAACACTTAAAAACTCACCTCGCGCAAAAACTAAGTCCTTATAACTAGTATTGCCTAAATCGAGCTTTTAAACGGGTTTTTTGGCTCCGAAGTGACTCTAGCAAACTTGTTTAGATCCTATATGAGTATTTGAACATATAATATATTATAATAAGTCTTAGAGACTCGTTTGGAGCTCCAACAAGCCTTATAAGTTCACTTCGCGCAAAAACTAATTCTTTGTAACTAGTTTTCCCTAAATCGAGCCTTTAGATGGGTTTTTGGCTCCGAAGTGAATCTAGCAAAGTTTTTTAGGTTCTAAATGAGTATTTTAATATAATATATTATAATAAGTCTTAGCGACTCATTTTGAGCTCCAACAACACTTAAAAACTCACCTCGCGCAAAAACTAAGTCCTTATAACTAGTTTGCCTAAATCGAGCCCTAAAATGAGTTTTTTGGCTCCGAAGTGACTCTAGCCAAGTTGTTGTGATCCCAAATCCGTATTTGAACATATAATACATTAATATAATTCGTAAAGACTCATTTTGAGCTCCAACAGCACTTAAAAACTCACCTCGCGCAAAAACTAAGTCCTTATAGTTAGTTTGCCTATATCGAGCCCAAGAATAGGTATTTCGTCTCCGAAGTGACTTTAGCAAAGTTGTTGTGATCCCAAATCAGTATTTGAACTTTTAATACATTAATATAATTCGTAGGGACTCATTTTGAACTCCAACAACACTTAAAAACTCACCTCGCGCAAAAACCAAGTCCTTCTAACTAGTTTTGCCTAAATCGAGCTTTTAAACGGGTTTTTTGCCTCCGAAGTGACTGTAGCAAATTGTTTTGATCCTAAATGAGTATTTGAACATATAATATATTATAATAAGTCTTAGAGACTCGTTTGGAGCTCCAACAAGCCTTATAAGGTCACTTCGCGCAAAAACTAATTCTTTGTAACTAGTTTTCCCTAAATCGAGCCTTTAGATTGGTTTTTGGCTGCGAAGTGAATCTAGCAAAGTTTTTTAGGTTCTAAATGTGTATTTTAATATAATATATTGTAATATGTCTTAGGGACTCATTTTGAGCTCCAACAACACTTAAAAACTCACCTCGCGCAAAAACTAAGTCCTTATAACTAGTATTGCCTAAATCGAGCTTTTAAACGGGTTTTTTGGCTCCGAAGTGACTCTAGCAAACTTGTTTAGATCCTATATGAGTATTTGAACATATAATATATTATAATAAGTCTTAGAGACTCGTTTGGAGCTCCAACAAGCCTTATAAGTTCACTTCGCGCAAAAACTAATTCTTTGTAACTAGTTTTCCCTAAATCGAGCCTTTAGATGGGTTTTTGGCTCTGAAGTAAATCTAGCAAAGTTTTTTAGGTTCTAAATGAGTATTTTAATATAGTATATTATAATAAGTCTTAGCGACTCATTTTGAGCTCCAACAACACTTAAAAACTCACCTCGCGCAAAAACTAAGTCCTTATAGCTAGTTTGCCTAAATCGAGCCCTAGAATGGGTATTTTGGCTTCGAAGTGACTCTAGCCAAGTTGTTGTGATCTCAAATCAGTATTTGAACATATAATACATTAATATAATTCGTAGGGACTCAGTTTGAGCTCCAATAACACTTAAAAACTCACCTCCGGAAAAAACTAAGTCCTTATAACTAGTTTTGCATAAATCGAGCTTTTAAACGGGTTTTTTGCCTCCGAAGTGACTGTAGCAAACTTGTTTTGATCCTAAATGAGTATTTGAACATATAATATATTATAATAAGTCTTAGAGACTCGTTTGGAGCTCCAACAAGCCTTATAAGGTCACTTCGCGCAAAAACTAATTCTTTGTAACTAGTTTTCCCTAAATCGAGCCTTTAGATGGGTTTTTTGCTCCGAAGTGAATCTAGCAAAGTTTTTTAGGTTCTAAATGTGTATTTTAATATAATATATTATAATAAGTCTTAGGGACTCATTTTGAGCTCCAACAACACTTAAAAACTCACCTCACGCAAAAACTAAGTCCTTATAACTAGTTTGCCTAAATCGAGCCCTAGAATGGGTATTTTGGCTCCGAAGTGACTCTAGCCAAGTTGTTGTGATCCCAAATCAGTATTTGAACATATAATACATTAATATAATTCGTAGGGACTCATTTTGAGCTCCAACAACACTTAAAAACTCACCTCGCGCAAAAACTAAGTCCTAATAACTAGTTTGCCTAAATCGAGCCCAAGAATAGGTATTTCGGCTCCGAAGTGACTCTAGCCAAGTTGTTGTGATCCCAAATCAGTATTTGAACTTATAATACATCAATATAATTCGTAGGGACTCATTTTGAGCTCCAACAATACTTAAAAACTCACCTCGCGCAAAAACTAAGTCCTTATAACTAGTATTGCCTAAATCGAGCTTTTGAACGGGTTTTTTGGCTCCGAAGTGACTCTAGCAAACTTGTTTAGATCCTATATGAGTATTTGAACATATAATATATTATAATAAGTCTTAGAGACTCGTTTGGAGCTCCAACAAGCCTTATAAGTTCACTTCGCGCAAAAACTAATTCTTTGTAACTAGTTTTCCCTAAATCGAGCCTTTAGATGGGTTTTTGGCTCTGAACTAAACCTAGCAAAGTTTTTTAGGTTCTAAATGAGTATTTTAATATAATATATTATAATAAGTCTTAGCGACTCATTTTGAGCTCCAACAACACTTAAAAACTCACCTCGCGCAAAAACTAAGTCCTTATAGCTAGTTTGCCTAAATCGAGCCCTAGAATGGGTATTTTGGCTCCGAAGTGACTCTAGCCAAGTTGTTGTGATCTCAAATCAGTATTTGAACATATAATACATTAATATAATTCGTAGGGACTCAGTTTGAGCTCCAATAACACTTAAAAACTCACCTCCGGAAAAAACTAAGTCCTTATAACTAGTTTTGCATAAATCGAGCTTTTAAACGGGTTTTTTGCCTCCGAAGTGACTGTAGCAAATTGTTTTGATCCTAAATGAGTATTTGAACATATAATATATTATAATAAGTCTTAGAGACTCGTTTGGAGCTCCAACAAGCCTTATAAGGTCACTTCGCGCAAAAACTAATTCTTTGTAACTAGTTTTCCTAAATCGAGCCCTAGAATGGGTATTTCAGTTGCGAAGTGACTTTAGCCAAGTTGTTGTGATCCCAAATAAGTATTTGAACATATAATACATTAATATAATTCATAGGGACTCATTTTGTGCTCCAACAACACTTAAAAACTCACCTCGCGCAAAAACTAAGTCCTTATAACTAGTATTGCCTAAATCGAGCTTTTAAACGGGTTTTTTGGCTCCGAAGTGACTCTAGCAAACTTGTTTAGATCCTATATGAGTATTTGAACATATAATATATTATAATAAGTCTTAGAGACTCGTTTGGAGCTCCAACAAGCCTTATAAGTTCACTTCGCGCAAAAACTAATTCTTTGTAACTAGTTTTCCCAAAATCGAGCCTTTAGATGGGTTTTTGGCTCCGAAGTGAATCTAGCAAAGTTTTTTAGGTTCTAAATGAGTATTTTAATATAATATATTATAATAAGTCTTAGCGACTCATTTTGAGCTCCAACAACACTTAAAAACTCACCTCGCGCAAAAACCAAGTCCTTATAACTAGTTTGCCTAAATCGAGCCCTAAAATGAGTTTTTTGGCTCCGAAGTGACTCTAGCCAAGTTGTTGTGATCCCAAATCCGTATTTGAACATATAATACATTAATATAATTCGTAGAGACTCATTTTGAGCTCCAACAGCACTTAAAAACTCACCTCGCGCAAAAACTAAGTCCTTATAGTTAGTTTGCCTAAATCGAGCCCAAGAATAGGTATTTCGTCTCCGAAGTGACTTTAGCAAAGTTGTTGTGATCCCAAATCAGTATTTGAACTTTTAATACATTAATATAATTCGTAGGGACTCATTTTGAACTCCAACAACACTTAAAAACTCACCTCGCGCAAAAACCAAGTCCTTCTAACTAGTTTTGCCTAAATCGAGCTTTTAAACGGGTTTTTTGCCTCCGAAGTGACTGTAGCAAATTGTTTTGATCCTAAATGAGTATTTGAACATATAATATATTATAATAAGTCTTAGAGACTCGTTTGGAGCTCCAACAAGCCTTATAAGGTCACTTCGCGCAAAAACTAATTCTTTGTAACTAGTTTTCCCTAAATCGAGCCTTTAGATTGGTTTTTGGCTGCGAAGTGAATCTAGCAAAGTTTTTTAGGTTCTAAATGTGTATTTTAATATAATATATTGTAATATGTCTTAGGGACTCATTTTGAGCTCCAACAACACTTAAAAACTCACCTCGCGCAAAAACTAAGTCCTTATAACTAGTATTGCCTAAATCGAGCTTTTAAACGGGTTTTTTGGCTCCGAAGTGACTCTAGCAAACTTGTTTAGATCCTATATGAGTATTTGAACATATAATATATTATAATAAGTCTTAGAGACTCGTTTGGAGCTCCAACAAGCCTTATAAGTTCACTTCGCGCAAAAACTAATTCTTTGTAACTAGTTTTCCCTAAATCGAGCCTTTAGATGGGTTTTTGGCTCTGAAGTAAATCTAGCAAAGTTTTTTAGGTTCTAAATGAGTATTTTAATATAATATATTATAATAAGTCTTAGCGACTCATTTTGAGCTCCAACAACACTTAAAAACTCACCTCGCGCAAAAACTAAGTCCTTATAGCTAGTTTGCCTAAATCGAGCCCTAGAATGGGTATTTTGGCTCCGAAGTGACTCTAGCCAAGTTGTTGTGATCTCAAATCAGTATTTGAACATATAATACATTAATATAATTCGTAGGGACTCAGTTTGAGCTCCAATAACACTTAAAAACTCACCTCCGGAAAAAACTAAGTCCTTATAACTAGTTTTGCATAAATCGAGCTTTTAAACGGGTTTTTTTGCCTCCGAAGTGACTGTAGCAAATTGTTTTGATCCTAAATGAGTATTTGAACATATAATATATTATAATAAGTCTTAGAGACTCGTTTGGAGCTCCAACAAGCCTTATAAGGTCACTTCGCGCAAAAACTAATTCTTTGTAACTAGTTTTCCCTAAATCGAGCCTTTAGATGGGTTTTTTTGCTCCGAAGTGAATCTAGCAAAGTTTTTTAGGTTCTAAATGTGTATTTTAATATAATATATTATAATAAGTCTTAGGGACTCATTTTGAGCTCCAACAACACTTAAAAACTCACCTCACGCAAAAACTAAGTCCTTATAACTAGTTTGCCTAAATCGAGCCCTAGAATGGGTATTTTGGCTCCGAAGTGACTCTAGCCAAGTTGTTGTGATCCCAAATCAGTATTTGAACATATAATACATTAATATAATTCGTAGGGACTCATTTTGAGCTCCAACAACACTTAAAAACTCACCTCGCGCAAAAACTAAGTCCTAATAACTAGTTTGCCTAAATCGAGCCCAAGAATAGGTATTTCGGCTCCGAAGTGACTCTAGCCAAGTTGTTGTGATCCCAAATCAGTATTTGAACTTATAATACATCAATATAATTCGTAGGGACTCATTTTGAGCTCCAACAATACTTAAAAACTCACCTCGCGCAAAAACTAAGTCCTTATAACTAGTATTGCCTAAATCGAGCTTTTAAACGGGTTTTTTGGCTCCGAAGTGACTCTAGCAAACTTGTTTAGATCCTATATGAGTATTTGAACATATAATATATTATAATAAGTCTTAGAGACTCGTTTGGAGCTCCAACAAGCCTTATAAGTTCACTTCGCGCAAAAACTAATTCTTTGTAACTAGTTTTCCCTAAATAGAGCCTTTAGATGGGTTTTTGGCTCTGAAGTAAATCTAGCAAAGTTTTTTGGGTTCTAAATGAGTATTTTAATATAATATATTATAATAAGTCTTAGCGACTCATTTTGAGCTCCAACAACACTTAAAAACTCACCTCGCGCAAAAACTAAGTCCTTATAGCTAGTTTGCCTAAATCGAGCCCTAGAATGGGTATTTTGGCTCCGAAGTGACTCTAGCCAAGTTGTTGTGATCTCAAATCAGTATTTGAACATATAATACATTAATATAATTCGTAGGGACTCAGTTTGAGCTCCAATAACACTTAAAAACTCACCTCCGGAAAAAACTAAGTCCTTATAACTAGTTTTGCATAAATCGAGCTTTTAAACGGGTTTTTTACCTCCGAAGTGACTGTAGCAAATTGTTTTGATCCTAAATGAGTATTTGAACATATAATATATTATAATAAGTCTTAGAGACTCGTTTGGAGCTCCAACAAGCCTTATAAGGTCACTTCGCGCAAAAACTAATTCTTTGTAACTAGTTTTCCCTAAATCGAGCCTTTAGATGGGTTTTTTGCTCCGAAGTGAATCTAGCAAAGTTTTTTAGGTTCTAAATGTGTATTTTAATATAATATATTATAATAAGTCTTAGGGACTCATTTTGAGCTCCAACAACACTTAAAAACTCACCTCACGCAAAAACTAAGTCCTTATAACTAGTTTGCCTAAATCGAGCCCTAGAATGGGTATTTTGGCTCCGAAGTGACTCTAGCCAAGTTGTTGTGATCCCAAATCAGTATTTGAACATATAATACATTAATATAATTCGTAGGGACTCATTTTGAGCTCCAACAACACTTAAAAACTCACCTCGCGCAAAAACTAAGTCCTAATAACTAGTTTGCCTAAATCGAGCCCAAGAATAGGTATTTCGGCTCCGAAGTGACTCTAGCCAAGTTGTTGTGATCCCAAATCAGTATTTGAACTTATAATACATCAATATAATTCGTAGGGACTCATTTTGAGCTCCAACAACACTTAAAAACTCACCTCGCGCAAAAACTAAGTCCTTATAACTAGTATTGCCTAAATCGAGCTTTTAAACGGGTTTTTTGGCTCCGAAGTGACTCTAGCAAACTTGTTTAGATCCTATATGTGTATTTGAACATATAATATATTATAATAAGTCTTAGAGACTCATTTGGAGCTCCAACAAGCCTTATAAGTTCACTTCGCGCAAAAACTAATTCTTTGTAACTAGTTTTCCCTAAATCGAGCCTTTAGATGGGTTTTTGGCTCTGAAGTAAATCTAGCAAAGTTTTTTAGGTTCTAAATGAGTATTTTAATATAATATATTATAATAAGTCTTAGCGACTCATTTTGAGCTCCAACAACACTTAAAAACTCACCTCGCGCAAAAACTAAGTCCTTATAGCTAGTTTGCCTAAATCGAGCCCTAGAATGGGTATTTTGGCTCCGAAGTGACTCTAGCCAAGTTGTTGTGATCTCAAATCAGTATTTGAACATATAATACATTAATATAATTCGTAGGGACTCAGTTTGAGCTCCAACAACACTTAAAAACTCACCTCCGGAAAAAACTAAGTCCTTATAACTAGTTTTGCATAAATCGAGCTTTTAAACGGGTTTTTTGCCTCCGAAGTGACTGTAGCAAATTGTTTTGATCCTAAATGAGTATTTGAACATATAATATATTATAATAAGTCTTAGAGACTCGTTTGGAGCTCCAACAAGCCTTATAAGGTCACTTCGCGCAAAAACTAATTCTTTGTAACTAGTTTTCCCTAAATCGAGCCTTTAGATGGGTTTTTTGCTCCGAAGTGAATCTAGCAAAGTTTTTTAGGTTCTAAATGTGTATTTTAATATAATATATTATAATAAGTCTTAGGGACTCATTTTGAGCTCCAACAACACTTAAAAACTCGCCTCGCGCAAAAACTAAGTCCTTATAACTAGTTTGCCTAAATCGAGCCCTAGAATGGGTATTTTTGCTCCGAAGTGACTCTAGCCAAGTTGTTGTGATCCCAAATACGTATTTGAACATATAATACATTAATATAATTAGTAGGGACTCATTTGAGCTCCAACAACACTTAAAAACTCACCTCGCGCAAAAACTAAGTCCTTATAACTAGTTTGCCTAAATCGAGCTTTTAAACGGGTTTTTTGCCTCCGAAGTGACTGTAGCAAACTTGTTTTGATCCTAAATGAGTATTGGAACATATAATATATTATAATAAGTCTTAGAGACTCGTTTGGAGCTCCAACAAGCCTTATAAGGTCACTTCACGCAAAAACTAATTCTTTGTAACTAGTTTTCCCTAAATCGAGCCTTTAGATGGGTTTTTGGCTCCGAAGTGAATCTAGCGAAGTTTTTAGGTTCTAAATGTGTATTTTAATATAATATATTATAATAAGTCTTAGGGACTCATTTTGAGCTCCAACAACACTTAAAAACTCACCTCACGCAAAAACTAAGTCCTTATAACTAGTTTGCCTAAATCGAGCCCTAGAATGGGTATTTTGGCTCCGAAGTGACTCTAGCCAAGTTGTTGTGATCCCAAATCAGTATTTGAACATATAATACATTAATATAATTCGTAGGGACTCATTTTGAGCTCCAACAACACTTAAAAACTCACCTCGCGCAAAAACTAAGTCCTAATAACTAGTTTGCCTAAATCGAGCCCAAGAATAGGTATTTCGGCTCCGAAGTGACTCTAGCCAAGTTGTTGTGATCTCAAATCAGTATTTGAACTTATAATACATCAATATAATTCGTAGGGACTCATTTTGAGCTCCAACAATACTTAAAAACTCACCTCGCGCAAAAACTAAGTCCTTATAACTAGTATTGCCTAAATCGAGCTTTTAAACGGGTTTTTTGGCTCCGAAGTGACTCTAGCAAACTTGTTTAGATCCTATATGAGTATTTGAACATATAATATATTATAATAAGTCTTAGAGACTCGTTTGGAGCTCCAACAATATAATACATTATTTGAACATATAATACATTAACTAATTCGTAAGGACTAATTTGGAGCTCCAACAATATGGGTTGTTGTGATCTCAAACCAGTATTTGAACATATAATACATTAATATAATTCGTAAGGACTAATTTTGAGCCTCAAAAACACTTAAAAACTCACCTCGCGCAAAAACTAAGTCCTTATAATTAGTTTTGCCTAAATCGAGCTTTTAAACGGTTTTTTTGGCTCCGAAGTGACTCTAGCAAACTTGTTTTGATCGGAAATGAGTATTTAAACATATAATATATTATAATAAGTCTTAGAGACTTGTTTGGAGCTCCAACAAGCCTTATAAGGTCACTTCGCGCAAAAACTAATTCTTTGTAACTAGTTTTCCCTAAATCGAGCCTTTATATGGGTTTTTGGCTCCGAAGTGAATCTAGCAAAGTTTTTTAGGGTCTAAATCAGCATTTTAATATAATATATTATAATAAGTCTTAGCGGCTCATTTTGAGCTCCAACAACACTTAAAAACTCACCTCGCGCAAAAACTAAGTCCTTATAACTAGTTTGCCAAAATCGAGCCCTAGAATGGGTATTTTGGCTCCGAAGTGACTCTAGCCAAGTTGTTGTGATCCCAAATCAGTATTTGAACATATAATACATTAATACAATTCGTAGGGATTTATTTTGAGCTCCAACAACACTTAAAAACTCACCTCGCGCAAAAACTAAGTCCTTATAACTAGTTTGCCTAAATCGAGCCCTAGAATGGGTATTTTGGCTCCGAAGTGACACTAGCCAAGTTGTTCTGATCTCAAATCAGTATTTGAATATATAATACATTAATATAATTCGTAGGGACTCATTTTGAGCTCCAACAACACTTAAAAACTCACCTCGCGCAAAAACTAAGTCCTTATAACTAGTTTGCCTAAATCGAGCCCTAGAATGGGTATTTTAGCTCCGAAGTGACACTAGCCAAGTTGTTGTGATCTCAAACCAGTATTTGAACATATAATACATTAATATAATTCGTAAGGACTAATTTTGAGCCTCAAAAACACTTAAAAACTCACCTCGCGCAAAAACTAAGTCCTTATAATTAGTTTTGCCTAAATCGAGCTTTTAAACGGTTTTTTTGGCTCCGAAGTGACTCTAGCAAACTTGTTTTGATCGGAAATGAGTATTTAAACATATAATATATTATAATAAGTCTTAGAGACTCGTTTGGAGCTCCAACAAGCCTTATAAGGTCACTTCGCGCAAAAACTAATTCTTTGTAACTAGTTTTCCCTAAATCGAGCCTTTATATGGGTTTTTGGCTCCGAAGTGAATCTAGCAAAGTTTTTTAGGTTCTAAATGAGTATTTTAATATAATATATTATAATAAGTCTTAGGGAATCATTTTGAGCTCCAACAACACTTAAAAACTCACCTTGCGCAAAAACTAAGTCCTTATAACTAGTTTTGCCTAAATCGAGCTTTTAAACGGTTTTTTTGGCTCCGAAGTGACTCTAGCAAACTTGTTTTGATCGTAAATGAGTATTTAAACATATAATATATTATAATAAGTCTTAGAGACTCGTTTGGAGCTCCAACAAGCCTTATAAGGTCACTTCACGCAAAAACTAATTCATTGTAACTAGTTTTCCCTAAATCGAGCCTTTAGATGGGTTTTTGGCTCCGAAATGAATCTAGCAAAGTTTTTTAGGTTCTAAATGTGTATTTTAAGATAATATATTATAATAAGTCTTAGGGACTCATTTTGAGCTCCAACAACACTTAAAAACTCACCTCGCGCAAAAACTAAGTCCTTATAACTAGTTTGCCTAAATCGAGCCCTAGAATGGGTATTTTGGCTGTAAAGTGACACTAGCCAAGTTGTTGTGATCTCAAATCAGTATTTGAACATATAATACATTAATATAATTCGTAGGGACTCATTTTTAGCTCCAACAACACTTAAAAACTAACCTCGCGCAAAAACTAAGTCCTTATAACTAGTTTGCCTAAATCGAGCCCTAGAATGGGTATTTTGGCTCCGAAGTGACACTAGCCAAGTTGTTGTGATCTCAAATCAGTATTTGAACATATAATAAATTAATATAATTTGTAGGGACTCATTTTGAGCTCCAGCAACACTTAAAAACTCACCTCGCGCAAAAACTAAGACCTTATAACTAGTTGTGCCTAAATCGAGCTTTTAAACGGGTTTTTTGCCTCCGAAGTGACTGTAGCAAACTTGTTTTGATCCTAAATGAGTATTTGAACATATAAAATATCATAATAAGTCTTAGAGACTCGTTTGGAGCTCCAACAAGCCTTATAAGGTCACTTCGCGCAAAAACTAATTCTTTGTAACTAGTTTTCCCTAAATCGAGCCTTTATATGGGTTTTTGGCTCCGAAGGGAATCTAGCAAAGTTTTTTAGGTTCTAAATGAGTATTTTAATATAATATATTATAATAAGTCTTAGCGGCTCATTTTGAGCTCCAACAACACTTAAAAACTCACCTCGCGCAAAAACTAAGTCCTTATAACTAGTTTGCCAAAATCGAGCCCTAGAATGGGTATTTTGGCTCCGAAGTGACTCTAGCCGAGTTGTTGTGATCCCAAATCAGTATTTGAACATATAATACATTAATACAATTCGTAGGGATTTATTTTGAGCTCCAACAACACTTAAAAACTCACCTCGCGCAAAAACTAAGTCCTTATAACTAGTTTGCCTAAATCGAGCCCTAGAATGGGTATTTTGGCTCCGAAGTGACACTAGCCAAGTTGTTCTGATCTCAAATCAGTATTGGAACATATAATACATTAATATAATTCGTAGGGACTCATTTTGAGCTCCAACAAAACTTTAAAACTCACCTCGCGCAAAAACTAAGTCCTTATAACTAGTTTGCCTAAATCGAGCCCTAGAATGGGTATTTTGGCTCCGAAGTGACACTAGCCAAGTTGTTGTGATCTCAAATCAGTATTTGAACATATAATACATTAATATAATTCGTAAGGACTAATTTTGAGCTCCAATAACACTTAAAAACTCACCTCGCGCAAAAACTAAGTCCTTATAACTAGTTTTGCCTAAATCGAGCTTTTAAACGGTTTTTTTGGCTCCGAAGTGACTCTAGCAAACTTGTTTTGATCGTAAATGAGTATTTGAACATATAATATATTATAATAAGTCTTAGAGACTCGTTTGGAGCTCCAACAAGCCTTATAAGGTCACTTCACGCAAAAACTAATTCTTTGTAACTAGTTTTCCCTAAATCGAGCCTTTATATGGGTTTTTGGCTCCGAAATGAATCTAGCAAAGTTTTTTAGGTTCTAAATGTGTATTTTAAGATAATATATTATAATAAGTCTTAGGGACTCATTTTGAGCTCCAACAACACTTAAAAACTCACCTCGCGCAAAAACTAAGTCCTTATAACTAGTTTGCCTAAATCGAGCCCTAGAATGGGTATTTTGGCTCCGAAGTGACACTAGCCAAGTTGTTGTGATCTCAAATCAGTATTTGAACATATAATAAATTAATATAATTCGTAGGGACTCATTTTGAGCTCCAACAACACTTAAAAACTCACCTCGCGCAAAAACGAAGTCCTTCTAACTAGTTTTGCCTAAATCGAGCTTTTAAACGGGTTTTTTACCTCCGAAGTCACTGTAGCAAACTTGTTTTGATCCTGAATGAGTATTTGAACATATAATATATTATAATAAGTCTTAGAGACTCGTTTGGAGCTCCAACAAGCCTTATAAGGTCACTTCGCGCAGAAACTAATTCTTTGTAACTAGTTTTCCCTAAATCGAGCCTTTAGATGGGTTTTTGGCTCCGAAGTGAATCTAGCGAAGTTTTTAGGTTCTAAATGAGTATTTTAATATAATATATTATAATAAGTCTTAGCGACTCATTTTGAGCTCCAACAACACTTAAAAACTCACCTCGCGCAAAAACTAAGTCCTTATAGCTAGTTTGCCTAAATCGAGCCCTAGAATGGGTATTTTGGCTCCGAAGTGACTCTAGCCAAGTTGTTGTGATCTCAAATCAGTATTTTGAACATATAATACATTAATATAATTCGTAGGGACTCAGTTTGAGCTCCAACAACACTTAAAAACTCACCTCCGGAAAAAACTAAGTCCTTATAACTAGTTTTGCATAAATCGAGCTTTTAAACGGGTTTTTTGGCCTCCGAAGTGACTGTAGCAAATTGTTTTGATCCTAAATGAGTATTTGAACATATAATATATTATAATAAGTCTTAGAGACTCGTTTGGAGCTCCAACAAGCCTTATAAGGTCACTTCGCGCAAAAACTAATTCTTTGTAACTAGTTTTCCCTAAATCGAGCCTTTAGATGGGTTTTTGCTCCGAAGTGAATCTAGCAAAGTTTTTTAGGTTCTAAATGTGTATTTTAATATAATATATTATATAAGTCTTAGGGACTCATTTTGAGCTCCAACAACACTTAAAAACTCGCCTCGCGCAAAAACTAAGTCCTTATAACTAGTTTGCCTAAATCGAGCCCTAGAATGGGTATTTTTGCTCCGAAGTGACTCTAGCCAAGTTGTTGTGATCCCAAATACGTATTTGAACATATAATACATTAATATAATTAGTAGGGACTCATTTGAGCTCCAACAACACTTAAAAACTCACCTCGCGCAAAAACTAAGTCCTTATAACTAGTTTTGCCTAAATCGAGCTTTTAAACGGGTTTTTTGCCTCCGAAGTGACTGTAGCAAACTTGTTTTGATCCTAAATGAGTATTGGAACATATAATATATTATAATAAGTCTTAGAGACTCGTTTGGAGCTCCAACAAGCCTTATAAGGTCACTTCACGCAAAAACTAATTCTTTGTAACTAGTTTTCCCTAAATCGAGCCTTTAGATGGGTTTTTGGCTCCGAAGTGAATCTAGCGAAGTTTTTTAGGTTCTAAATGTGTATTTTAATATAATATATTATAATAAGTCTTAGGGACTCATTTTGAGCTCCAACAACACTTAAAAACTCACCTCACGCAAAAACTAAGTCCTTATAACTAGTTTGCCTAAATCGAGCCCTAGAATGGGTATTTTGGCTCCGAAGTGACTCTAGCCAAGTTGTTGTGATCCCAAATCAGTATTTGAACATATAATACATTAATATAATTCGTAGGGACTCATTTTGAGCTCCAACAACACTTAAAAACTCACCTCGCGCAAAAACTAAGTCCTTATAACTAGTTTGCCTAAATCGAGCCCTAGAATGGGTATTTTGGCTCCGAAGTGACACTAGCCAAGTTGTTCTGATCTCAAATCAGTATTTGAATATATAATACATTAATATAATTCGTAGGGAGTCATTTTGAGCTCCAACAACACTTAAAAACTCACCTCGCGCAAAAACTAAGTCCTAATAACTAGTTTGCCAAAATCGAGCCCAAGAATAGGTATTTCGGCTCCGAAGTGACTCTAGCCAAGTTGTTGTGATCCCAAATCAGTATTTGAACTTATAATACATCAATATAATTCGTAGGGACTCATTTTGAGCTCCAACAACACTTAAAAACTCACTTCGCTCAAAAACTAAGTCCTTATAACTAGTATTGCCTAAATCGAGCTTTTAAACGGGTTTTTTGGCTCCGAAGTGACTCTAGCAAACTTGTTTAGATCCTATATGAGTATTTGAACATATAATATATTATAATAAGTCTTAGAGACTCGTTTGGAGCTCCAACAAGCCTTATAAGTTCACTTCGCGCAAAAACTAATTCTTTGTAACTAGTTTTCCCTAAATCGAGCCTTTAGATGGGTTTTTGGCTCTGAAGTAAATCTAGCAAAGTTTTTTAGGTTCTAAATGTGTATTTTAATATAATATATTATAATAAGTCTTAGGGACTCATTTTGAGCTCCAACAACACTTAAAAACTCACCTCGCGCAAAAACTAAATCTTTATAACTAGTTTGCCTAAATCGAGCCCTAGAATGGGTATTTAGGCTCCGAAGTGACTCTAGCAAAGTTGTTGTGATCCCAAATCAGTATTTGAACATATAATACATTAATTTAATTCGTAGGGACTCATTTTGAGCCCCAACAACACTTAAAAACTCACCTCACGCAAAAACTAAGTCCTTATAACTAGTTTGCCTAAATCGAGCCCTAGAATGGGTATTTCAGCTCCGAAGTGACTCTAGCCAAGTTGTTGTGATCCCAAATCAGTATTTGAACATATAATACATTAATATAATTCGTAGGGACTCATTTTGTGCTCCAACAACACTTAAAAACTCACCTCGCGCAAAAACTAATTCCTTATAACTAGTATTGCCTTAATCGAGCTTCTAAACGGGTTTTTTGGCTCCGAAGTGACTCTAGCAAACTTGTTTTGATCCTATATGAGTATTTGAAAATATAATATATTATAATAAGTCATAGAGACTCGATTGGAGCTCCAACAAGCCTTATAAGTTCACTTCGCGCAAAAACTAATTCTTTGTAACTAGTTTTCCCTAAATCGAGCCTTTAGATGGGTTTTTGGCTCTGAAGTAAATCTAGCAAAGTTTTTTAGGTTCTAAATGTGTATTTTAATATAATATATTATAATAAGTCTTAGGGACTCATTTTGAGCTCCAACAACACTTAAAAACTCACCTCGCGCAAAAACTAAATCTTTATAACTAGTTTGCCTAAATCGAGCCCTAGAATGGGTATTTAGGCTCCGAAGTGACTCTAGCAAAGTTGTTGTGATCCCAAATCAGTATTTGAACATATAATACATTAATTTAATTCGTAGGGACTCATTTTGAGCCCAACAACACTTAAAAACTCACCTCACGCAAAAACTAAGTCCTTATAACTAGTTTGCCTAAATCGAGCCCTAGAATGGGTATTTCAGCTCCGAAGTGACTCTAGCCAAGTTGTTGTGATCCCAAATCAGTATTTGAACATATAATACATTAATATAATTCGTAGGGACTCATTTTGTGCTCCAACAACACTTAAAAACTCACCTCGCGCAAAAACTAATTCCTTATAACTAGTATTGCCTTAATCGAGCTTCTAAACGGGTTTTTTGGCTCCGAAGTGACTCTAGCAAACTTGTTTTGATCCTATATGAGTATTTGAAAATATAATATATTATAATAAGTCATAGAGACTCGATTGGAGCTCCAACAAGCCTTATAAGGTCACTTCGCGCAAAAACTAATTCTTTATAACTAGTTTTCCTTAAATCGAGCCTTTAGATGGGTTTTTGGCTCCGAAGTGAATCTAGCGAAGTTTTTTAGGTTCTAAATGAGTATTTAAATATAATATATTATAATAAGTCTTAGCGACTCATTTTGAGCTCCAACAACACTTAAAAACTCACCTCGCGCAAAAACTAAGTCCTTATAACTAGTTTGCCAAAATCGAGCCCTAGAATGGGTATTTTGGCTCCGAAGTGACTCTAGCCAAGTTGTTGTGATCTCAAATCAGTATTTGAACATATAATACATCAATATAATTCGTAGGGACTCATTTTGAGCTCCAACAACACTTAAAAACTCACCTCCAGCAAAAACTAAGTCCTTATAACTAGTTTTGCCTAAATCGAGCTTTTAAACGGTTTTTTTTTTGCTCCGAAGTGAGTCTAGCAAACTTGTTTTTATCGTAAATGAGTATTTGAACATGTAATATATTATAATAAGTCTTAAAGACTCGTTTGGAGCTCCAACAAGCCTTATAAGGTCAATTCGCGCAAAAACTAATTCTTTGTAACTAGTTTTCCCTAAATCGAGCCTTTAGATGGGTTTTTGGCTCCGAAGTGAATCTAGCAAAGTTTTTTAGGTTCTAAATAATTATTTTAATATAATGTATTATAATAAGTCTTAGGGACTCATTTTGAGCTCCAACAACACTTAAAAACTCACCTCGCGCAAAAACTAAGTCCTTATAGCTAGTTTGCCTAAATCGAGCCCTAGAATGGGTATTTTGGCTCCGAAGTGACTCTAGCCAAGTTGTTGTGATCTCAAATCAGTATTTGAACATATAATACATTAGTATAATTCGTAGGGACTCATTTGGAGCTCCAACAACCCTTAAAAACTCACCTCGGGCAAAAACTAAGTCCTTATAACTAGTTTTGCCTCTATCGAGCTTTTAAACGGTTTTTTTGGCTCCGAAGTGACTCTAGCAAACTCGTTTTGATCGTAAATGAGTATTTGAACATATAAATATTATAATAAGTCTTAGAGACTCGTTTGAGCTCCAACAAGCCTTATAAGGTCACTTCGTGCAAAAACTAATTCTTTGTAACTAGTTTTCCCTAAATCAAGCCTTTAGATGGGTTTTTTGCTCCGAAGTGAATCTAGCAAAGTTTTTTAGGTTCTAAATGTGTATTTTAATATAATATATTATAATAAGTCTTAGGGACTCATTTTGAGCTCCAACAACACTTAAAAAGTCTAAAAAGTCACCTCGCGCAAAAACTAAGTCCTTATAACTAGTTTGCCTAAATCGAGCCCAAGAATAGGTATTTCGGCTGCGAAGTGACTCTAGCCAAGTTGTTGGGATCCCAAATCAGTATTTGAACATATAATACATTAAAATAATTCGTAGGGACTCATTTTGAGCTCCAACAACACTTAAAAACTCACCTCACGCAAAAACTAAGTCCTTATAACTAGTTTGCCTAAATCAAGCCCTAGAATGGGTATTTCAGCTCCGAAGTGACTATAGCCAAGTTGTTGGGATCCCAAATCAGTATTTGAACATATAATACATTAATATAATTCGTAGGGACTCATTTTATGCTCCAACAACACTTAAAAACTCACCTCGCGCTAAAACTAAGTCCTTATAACTAGTTTGCCTAAATCGAGCCTTAGAATGGGTATTTTGGCTCCGAAGTGACACTAGCCAAGTTGTTGTGATCTCAAATCAGTATTTGAACATATAATACATTAATATAATTCGTAGGGACTCATTTTTAGCTCCAACAACACTTAAAAACTCACCTCGCGCAAAAACTAAGTCCTTATAACTAGTTTTGCCTAAATCGAGCTTTTAAACGGGTTTTTTGCCTCCGAAGTGACTGTAGCAAACTTGTTTTGATCCTAAATGAGTATTGGAACATATAATATATTATAATAAGTCTTAGAGACTCGTTTGGAGCTCCAACAAGCCTTATAAGGTCACTTCACGCAAAAACTAATTCTTTGTAACTAGTTTTCCCTAAATCGAGCCTTTAGATGGGTTTTTGGCTCCGAAGTGAATCTAGCGAAGTTTTTTAGGTTCTAAATGTGTATTTTAATATAATATATTATAATAAGTCTTAGGGACTCATTTTGAGCTCCAACAACACTTAAAAACTCACCTCGCGCAAAAACTAAATCTTTATAACTAGTTTGCCTAAATCGAGCCCTAGAATGGGTATTTAGGCTCCGAAGTGACTCTAGCAAAGTTGTTGTGATCCCAAATCAGTATTTGAACATATAATACATTAATATAATTCGTAGGGACTCATTTTGAGCCCCAACAACACTTAAAAACTCACCTCACGCAAAAACTAAGTCCTTATAACTAGTTTGCCTAAATCGAGCCCTAGAATGGGTATTTCAGCTCCGAAGTGACTCTAGCCAAGTTGTTGTGATCCCAAATCAGTATTTGAACATATAATACATTAATATAATTCGTAGGGACTCATTTTGTGCTCCAACAACACTTAAAAACTCACCTCGCGCAAAAACTAATTCCTTATAACTAGTATTGCCTTAATCGAGCTTCTAAACGGGTTTTTTGGCTCCGAAGTGACTCTAGCAAACTTGTTTTGATCCTATATGAGTATTTGAAAATATAATATATTATAATAAGTCATAGAGACTCGATTGGAGCTCCAACAAGCCTTATAAGGTCACTTCGCGCAAAAACTAATTCTTTATAACTAGTTTTCCTTAAATCGAGCCTTTAGATGGGTTTT
This sequence comes from Boehmeria nivea var. tenacissima, assembly GCA_018132145.1. Lineage (NCBI taxonomy): Eukaryota > Viridiplantae > Streptophyta > Magnoliopsida > Rosales > Urticaceae > Boehmeria > Boehmeria nivea. Next base: position 1,965 of record JACWIL010000030.1, on the reverse strand, counting down.
TGGCTCCGAAGTGAATCTAGCGAAGTTTTTTAGGTTCTAAATGAGTATTTAAATATAATATATTATAATAAGTCTTAGCGACTCATTTTGAGCTCCAACAACACTTAAAAACTCACCTCGCGCAAAAACTAAGTCCTTATAACTAGTTTGCCAAAATCGAGCCCTAGAATGGGTATTTTGGCTCCGAAGTGACTCTAGCCAAGTTGTTGTGATCTCAAATCAGTATTTGAACATATAATACATCAATATAATTCGTAGGGACTCATTTTGAGCTCCAACAACACTTAAAAACTCACTTCCAGCAAAAACTAAGTCCTTATAACTAGTTTTGCCTAAATCGAGCTTTAAAACGGTTTTTTTTGCTCCGAAGTGAGTCTAGCAAACTTGTTTTTATCGTAAATGAGTATTTGAACTTGTAATATATTATAATAAGTCTTAAAGACTCGTTTGGAGCTCCAACAAGCCTTATAAGGTCACTTCGCGCAAAAACTAATTCTTTGTAACTAGTTTTCCCTAAATCGAGCCTTTAGATGGGTTTTTGGCTCCGAAGTGAATCTAGCAAAGTTTTTTAGGTTCTAAATAATTATTTTAATATAATATATTATAATAAGTCTTAGGGACTCATTTTGAGCTCCAACAACACTTAAAAACTCACCTCGCGCAAAAACTAAGTCCTTATAGCTAGTTTGCCTAAATCGAGCCCTAGAATGGGTATTTTGGCTCCGAAGTGACTCTAGCCAAGTTGTTGTGATCTCAAATCAGTATTTGAACATATAATACATTAGTATAATTCGTAGGGACTCATTTGGAGCTCCAACAACCCTTAAAAACTCACCTCGGGCAAAAACTAAGTCCTTATAACTAGTTTTGCCTCTATCGAGCTTTTAAACGGATTTTTTGGCTCCGAAGTGACTCTAGCAAACTCGTTTTGATCGTAAATGAGTATTTGAACATATAAATATTATAATAAGTATTAGAGACTCGTTTGAGCTCCAACAAGCCTTATAAGGTCACTTCGCGCAAAAACTAATTCTTTGTAACTAGTTTTCCCTAAATCGAGCCTTAAGATGGGTTTTTGGCTCCGAAGTGAATCTAGCGAAGTTTTTTTGGTTCTAAATATGTATTTTAATATAATATATTATAATAAGTCTTAGGGACTCATTTTGAGCTCTAACAACAGTTAAAAACTCACCTCGCGCAAAAACTAAATCCTTATAACTAGTTTGCCTAAATCGAGCCCTAGAATGGGTATTTAGGCTCCAAAGTGACTCTAGCCAAGTTGTTGTGATCCCAAATCAGTGTTTGAACATATAATACATTAATATAATTCGTAGGGACTCATTTTGAGCTCCAACAACACTTAAAAACTCACCTCACGCAAAAACTAAGTCCTTATAACTAGTTTGCCTAAATCGAGCTCTAGAATGGGTATTTCAGCTCCGAAGTGACTCTAACCAAGTTGTTGGTATCCCAAATCAGTATTTGAACATACAATACATTAATATAATTCGTAGGGACTCATTTTGTGCTCCAACAACACTTAAAAACTCACCTCGCCATAAAACTAAGTCCTTATAACTAGTTTGCCTAAATCGAGCCCTAGAATGGGTTTTTAGCTCCGAAGTGACACTAGCCAAGTTGTTGTGATCTCAAACCAGTATTTGAACATATAATACATTAATATAATTCGTAGGGACTCATTTTGAGCTCCAACAACACTTAAAAACTCACCTCGCGCAAAAACTAAGACCTTATAACTAGTTTTGCCTAAATCGAGCTTTTAAACGGGTTTTTTGCCTCCGAAGTGACTGTAGCAAACTTGTTTTGATCCTAAATGAGTATTTGAACATATAATATATTATAATAAGTCTTAGAGAGTCGTTTGGAGCTCCAACAAGCCTTATAAGGTCACTTCGCGCAAAAACTAATTCTTTGTAACTAGTTTTCCCTAAATCGAGCCTTTGT